>CAIGRN010029200.1:0-14550 GCA_903798345.1 Fraxinus anomala
TTTGCCCCCTCTACAATACGATTTCGGTGCTTAAATGGTTTTCCGGCAAATGGTTTGTAGGATTGATCAAACCTTGAAGAGAATTCAACACATAAACTCTTATGTGATTCTCCAAAATTTCAAGAATACAAGGGAAATTTGAATATGGATGAAGAAATAATTGATTTCTTTCTTTATGGAATAAATAATAATAATCACAATGTTTTTCCATTGTTTTTGTCTCCAAAATGACCACATATATATAGATTTTGATTAGTTCTCACGAAGTGGTACCAAAACATAAGCAAAAAGTCACCAAATTTGAATTCCCAACGGTAGAAAACTACCTCAAAGGTCATGGCACAAGGGCGCCTCAAGGTAGCGCGGGGCGCTACTATTCTCGGGTGAGAAAGACTTCCAATAGGCGCGGGGGTGCCTATTTATTATTATTATTATTATTATTATTATTATTATCTCTTTTACCTTTATTATTCCATTTTCTCAATTTCATTCCACACACTTCCCTTTTGATTTTGAACAACAAATTATCAACATTTATACTCGAGCAAGGGTGTAGGTGCTTGATACCAATAGGCATGAAGAGTCGATGCCCAACCTCGAGGCTCGGGTGCCTGAAGACATTTGGCCCAAAAGGTNTTGAACAACAAATTATCAACATTTATACTCGAGCAAGGGTGTAGGTGCTTGATACCAATAGGCATGAAGAGTCGATGCCCAACCTCGAGGCTCGGGTGCCTGAAGACATTTGGCCCAAAAGGTCTCATGTCGGGCGTCCATCATTTAGGGCGGACACTACCATTGCTACTTAGGGCATCACGAGAATAAATTGATGAATAAACTATACGTAAACTATCATATCGATTTTATGTGGTTGAATAGAGTGGGATAAGAATTTCGAATTAATTTAATCTTAGCACTAATTGCATCAAACAGAATAAGGACTAGCTAATAGATACGATCATTGTAATCTTTATTCAATCTAATATGATGCATCAAACGTGCTCTTAAAATTTAACGTGTAAATTTATTTTATTGTTTGGTCAATAACATTCTCAAATACCAAACACTTCCCATATCCTAATCCTGTACAATAAAAATATTGCAATGTTGAAATTTTAATTTAACATATTTTTATTAATAATCTTCTGGAATGTTAGAAACTCAGAAACGAAGTAATAAATTTTCTCTAACTTAAACTTTTGGAAAATTCATTTTTCAATTATAAATCGAAACAATGAAATTTCGGCGTGATAAACACGAGAAATTGTCGGCATCTCTTGGCACGTCATTGTACTGTGACCAATTAAATACTGCCACGTTTGACCAAAATCTTAAGATTAGTGGGTCGGCCTTTAGCTGTCTCCAGTTTAATTCAGGTGAGATATTCTGGTGTACACAGTACGCATACACCCTTATAACAGGTTCACCACTCAAATTTTATTAGTTATAACATGTCATTTGATTTATTCAATACACCCATTCTCTCCTAATTATTTTATAACAAAATTTTGTATCATTGAATTTAATTTTTTATTATTGGTGAAGAAATTCGTCTAAATATTCATTACGTTATTTCGTGACGTGACACTACTGGAAATCATTTCAAATATTTGAATATCGATTCAAATTGAGAAGTAAAATCTAATTTTAGAAAATTGAATATACAAATATTACGCCTACTTGCTCGTTTAAAAAAGTCAAGTCGAAGCAACATGTAAATTATTTATTTTCAATATTAAAGAATGTTTAGGCCTTTTTGGGTCAATTCAGAAGAGCAGATATTGATGGAAGTTAACTAGGCTAATTCCTTGAAAGATAATAGTAAAAAGATTAACTAGATTAGACTAAAGGGACAATAATTGGTGTCAATTTAATGATGCATTTCTTAATAAATGTATCGACTAAGTAATAAAAAGTTCCCATTCGAGGGTATCTACGTTCAACTTTATCCATCCAAGGTTTGGTCACTTCTATTTTGGTTTTAACGCGTCACCGACGAAAGACTAACGTAGACGCTGAAAAAAAATGACAAATTTGATGATAATTGTGGTAGTGTTCAGTTTTTATTCATATATTTTTTATTATTCTTTTGACATAAAATTGTATTTCGTGAATTATGTCTCATGATAATCCTATCTAAAATAATTATATTTTTGAAAGAAGAATCGAAATAACACATCCTTAAATGCAATCTAGCAATTATCTTTTCTTTTTCTTTGGTTCAATTGAATTGATTGAAGTAAATCTCCTTCAAAGCCCTATCTTAGTCCTTGTTTTGCAATTATTAAAACAACTTTTTTTAAAACTCATTTTTAAGTACATATTTCTATACTAAAATATTCTGCATGAAAATCTAAAAAAAATTTCGTACTTTTTTACTACACATTCTTAAAAAATCACTATTCCTAATCCCATTTCCCAAAAAATCACTACAATTGAATTGATTGAATTGATGTGACCCATCTTTTTTCTTTTGCAAAAGAAAATACTTTTGAAAAGATTAACCAAAAAATATAAAGGAAAAAGGAATCTTGATGAGTTTTGATGTAATTATTATTATTTTTATTTCAATGTTTTAAAAATTGGGATAGGCTCTCAAAAAGTAAAAGGTTAAAATGTCGAAATAAAGTTGAATTAGTAATAAAAAATTATTAAGGGTGTGTTTGATAAATATTATTAAGGAAATAATGTATTTTAAATAATGATATGATGGAAAATGTGATTAAAAAGTAAGGAAAAATTATTGATGTGATGAAAATATTATTTTATTGAAAAATATTTGGTTAAAAATGAGTTTTGAAATAATGTGTGTCAAACAAGGTATAAATAAATAGTTTTGAGATAGAGCGATCAGTTTTTAGTTTATTTTAGCTCGTTTGTATAGTTAAAAAGATTGATAAAAATTTAAGTTAAATTCAACAATTAATTTTAATTATATATTTTCTTAGATTTATAATTTTTATCGAATTATCAAATTTTACTATTATTTTTTTTTATCAAAATCCAGATGGGACATAGCGTCGCTTGATGACCATTATTTTAAAATTCGTTATTTCTTATACTATTTTTAACACGATATTTTCACATTAAAATATTTTCAACATAAATTCAAAATTTTCTCAAAAAAATCATTATTCAAAACATATTCTTTTAAAAAACATGACTATCAAACATTAGTGTTGACAACCTAGATTTGTATAAGAAGACGAATGGTATTTTTATTATGATGGAGCATGTCACAGGAGATTTATAATCAATCGTATGAACTGCCCCCACCAACGGACTCCGTCTTCTTATCTCTCTCTCTCTCTCTTTCAATTCCCTCCACCGCAATCTTATTTACTCGCCACCGTCCACGGCTGCCGGAGACTCCACCACCTCCCTGGATTGCACACTGGATTTCCTATAAACTCTTTTCATTTCTTCGCTTCAATACCGAAAACTTCAAATTTTGCCTCGGGATCCTGTAAGATCGAGGCTTTTTGTTGTTTGTTACTGTTGGTAATGTGTGGGTGAAAAATAAATCTCCATTTTGAGTTTGCGTGTTTGAAAGAATATTTCCTTTGGATATCCATAAAGCATTTGCTGTTTCTCGTTCTGATTTGAGATTTTGATCGTCATCTGAATAGTCTTATATCTCATTCTCTGTACTCGATCCCAAACCAAAACGACGTAGTTTTCAGTAAGCATGTGCAAAACTTTCTGAATTGAGTGTATGGGTTGACATGTGTAGAATTGAGGGAGAAGGTGGAGTAATGGGGATGAAAACGACGGCGTTTGGAGGGGATAGATTAGAGAAGCTGAGAAGTAATGGGGTTGTCGCAAAGAGGAGAATTAGGATTATAAGGGCAACGACATTGGTTTTGCTGTGTACTTGCTTGGTTCAGTTGACGGCACTGGGAGAGACGTGGGGGCCCAGGGTACTGAAGGGCTGGCCTTCTTGCTTTTCTCGAGAATCGGCTGCGGCTGCCACCTTGGAGGTTAAGTCATCGCCGGAGCTCCCGGCCAGAGTTCTGCCGGCGAAAAGTAAGTGGCCTCTAGTTTTATAATGTTTGTGTAATATGGAAATGGAAATATCTCAATTCAATGTGCAATTTGTTGAAAACTCACCCCTTATTAGTTCACAAGGCAGACATTCCATAAGCCATATTGTCAAAAGTCTTGAGCTGCTAGCGAGAGGGACAAACTCTTTGACACGCCCCCAAACTTGCAGACTGAATTCCTTTTTGCATCATCGTCCTTACACGTGGAGGACGTGAATTGTTATACATAAATGTGTTACTGCAACATCCCAGTTTTTTTGCTTTAACACTAAGTTACCTTTTCTCGAAGTCCTTACACGTGGATAAGACTGGTTGCTGTGAGAATCCAAATTTCGCTATTTTGAACTACCTTATTTAAAAGCTTAAATTGTGGTTATTCAGCAAGTGATTTAGGACCCATTCATAGCCATTAGGTTTTAATTAATGAAGTAACGATATCTATTTTTGTACTTTAAGTAGCGAGTAATTCATAACAACTAACAAGTTCGTTCTTGTTTTCTTTCACTTTCTTCAATAAACTGCAAGTGTATACCAAATGTGCTTACGTGGTGATGTTGAAGTCATTTTTTTGCTAAGGATGTGTTATTAGATTTAGTACTATATGTGTTAAACACTTATTCTAGCATTATGATCTTAATTTATGGAAAAGTGAGAAATTATGCAATGTAAAATATAAGTATTATACTATACAAATAGGTTTAATGACCGGTTAAAAAATAGGGGACACGTGTCGACATATGATTTGACAGTTTAAAAAAAAAAACCCAATCAATTGTTGCCACCCTTCCCTGTCACCCAATTTCCTGTCAATCACCCTGGCCAAGCAACATTATTCAAAATATAATGTAACTGGAATATAGCCGTTTCCTTTTCTGTAAATGTTCAAGAAAATTCTCTCTACAATCGACAGATGGATTCTTTCAATTCAAGATTCATCTTAATCACTAAAGGACTTGTAGAATCTTCAATTCTTTTGGATGGTTTCTTTACTTGTTATAGCCGTAGTGCAGGAATACATATTCTGTGTACGGAACTTTTAGCCCTTTCACAACTTCTTCTTCTAAATTGTTTTGTTTTAGACCAAACAAAATGATAAAAAGGAATTCGTGTATACAACACCAAGTTTCTCAGGACTAAGGTTTAGCTAGTAGTAGTATTAATTATCATAGTGTTGTTTTCCTCATTTTATTCTTTTGGTATGGACTTGTTTTGCATGATACTCAAGAATTAACTCCCCTTGAACCTTTTAACTAGTGTGGACAGTCCTTTTGATGTAGTGTTTTGAATATAGGGGTTTACAAGAATAATGGTTACCTGATGGTCTCGTGCAATGGAGGGCTTAATCAAATGCGAGCTGCGGTGGGATTTTTTAGTTGTTAATTGATATGCACACGACGAAGCAGAAACTTAATTAAGTTCCCCAGTTTTCCCAATAAATTAAATGGTTAACTGGAACTGTCATTTCTTTGGCTACAGATATGTGACATGGTTGCAATTGCAAGATATTTGAATGTTACATTGATAGTTCCTGAACTGGATAAGACTTCTTTTTGGAATGACCCAAGGTGTGCCTAGCTTCTCAATCATACCATTTTTGACTTATAAATTGATTTTTTATCACGTTGGATATTTTCAGTGGTAACACAGTTGTTGTCTTTGATTTTGCAGTGAATTCCAAGACATATTTGATGTTGACCATTTCATCACATCCTTGAGAGATGAAGTTCGGATATTGAAGGAACTACCACCAAGAGTCAAGAGGAGAGTTCAGCTAGGAATGAGATATACGATGTCTCCAATTAGTTGGTCGGACTTTGCTTACTATCAGAATCAGGTTGGTGGTTTGTGGTCTTGCTGTTTTGATTTCTTCTCCTTTATGTTATGGATTAAGACCCATTCCAATCACAAGAGCAGTATGAAGCAAAACGAAATCTGAAACAAACTATCAAATACACTCAGTTTTATCACCCTCAATGTGAGAACTAAGTCCACAGGCAAAATCTTCCCCTATATGTCCCTAATAAATCCTTTAATTAGTAGGAATATTAATTCGATTTGTGGTCCGGGGGTGGGGTAGTAGACAATTTGATCAAGCTTTATAATATCCAAAACTGTAACCTTCTGATTTCTACTTCAATTGTATTTCACTCTTTTTACATAATACATGCAGATACTTCCGCTGATTCAGAAATACAAAGTTGTGCATTTAAATAGAACGGATGCTCGCCTTGCCAATAATGGTCAGCCCTTGGAGATTCAGAGGCTTCGTTGCCGAGTAAATTTTAGTGCTTTGAGGTTCACTCATCAGATTGAAGAATTGGGCAGGAAAGTAATCAACATACTTAGGCAAAATGGTCATTTCATGGTACTTCATCTCAGATATGAAATGGACATGTTAGCCTTTTCTGGCTGTACTCAGGGCTGCAATAAGGACGAGGTGGATGAGTTGACAAGAATGAGGTTGTTTACTTTGTGTTGTTGAAGGCATAATTTAAATAAATGAATGTATTCCCTCTCTTAATACATTTGTGTCAAAATTGTGCTCGTGTCAGCCCTTAGATCTGACCTACACACGAGGAGACATGTTAAATATATTATTAATTAGCTGAATAAACTTATTTCCTGTTTAACATTTTAAGTTTTCAAATAAGATGGTTCAATCCTATTGTACAAGTGTATATAGAAATTGAATATTGGTTCATTGTTTTACTAAGCTTTCGCCTCTCGCCTTCCCAGATATGCTTACCCATGGTGGAAAGAGAAGATCATAAACTCCAATTTGAAGAGGAAAGATGGTCTATGTCCTTTGACACCTGAGGAAACTGCTCTCACATTAAGGGCATTAGACATTGATCGCAATATCCAGATTTACATTGCTGCTGGAGAAATTTATGGTGGACAAAGAAGAATGAATAGACTTGCAGCAGCTTATCCAAACTTGGTAAGTAAATAAGCAGAAGCTAACAGCCAGGATTTGGAATCGACACGTGCCTTTGTTTTCCATCACTTGTCTTTTGCTTTTTCATAATTTATAACAGGTTCGGAAGGAGACGCTGTTGGAGTCTTCAGACCTTAGTTCCTTCCAGAATCACTCTTCTCAAATGGCAGCACTCGATTATATTGTTTCGCTGGAGAGCGATATCGTTGTTCCTACCTACGATGGAAATATGGCTAAAGTTGTTGAAGGCCATCGGAGGTAATGATTTTGGTAAATAAATTTGTTTATTTGACTTGCCTTGAAAAAAAAATAGAGAGAAGATTTCAGTATTTTGCACTATATCTCTCTTTTCTCCCAGTGCTTATTCAAACACAAAGGTCAAAGAACGACCATAGTGAAGTTTAACTCATAGCATAAAACTGATTCTCATTAACCCCGGATTTACTGTTTTAGTTGATTTGTTAAGTTATAGTGTATTTCATTATAGTTTTATGATTCATAGTATTCTTTCCTATTTGATCCCTTCTAAAAAGAATCAATTTAGTAGATCTATTATGTACCTACTGGCATTAGATATTTCAGTCTGAAATTTCTTTGATTATCTTTCAGATATCTTGGGTACAAGAAAACAATTTTATTGGATAGAAGGCTTTTAGTCAATCTAATAGACCAATATAAATCTGGTTCACTAACTTGGGATGAGTTTTCTGCTGCGGTTAAAGATACGCATGCTGAACGCATGGGAAACCCAACAGTAAGGTTGGTGATTCCCGATAAACCTAAAGAAGAAGATTATTTTTATGCCAACCCGCAGGAGTGTTTGCAACAATTAAGTGACAACGAGCCACAAGGTGGTATTTGAACCTCTTTTCCTGTAAACTTTGGTCGGAATCCAGGCAGTCAAGTAATGGATGTCAATACAAATTCCCCATCTGAGTCATTTTGAGATGAGGGCTTGCTTTGACGTGGCTTTCTTGAAGATTTTATATGAAGCCAGGAGAGGATTGCATTTAACGGGATCACATTTATGTTTTTTTGTGTAAGTTAATGATACAATTCATGTATAGAAGCTTACCCTGCCTTTCAAGGGTTATATTGACTTATCCTCAGTATACACATAAGGATGCAAATACAGATTTTCTTCTACTGGAAATTGGATTTGCATGAGGTTAAGCCTTTAATCTTGTCTTCTTTTCCTTTTTTGTTCATCAGCCTGTGTTCCATATTGCCTTGTAGTCATTCAACAATATAATGCCAGTGGCTAAATATTCATATTTTGTCCCTCTGCGATCAGCATGTCGATAAACATTCTGATAGCGTTGTAAAGTTCGTCTGGAGAGCTGAATCGTGCCTGGCCTAATATCGGTCATTTTTCTCTTCAGACAATTAACTATAAAAGGAAGAATAAAAATCCTGTTGGCTTTCAGAGAGCCTAGCCCGCCCCTGTCAAAACTTGTTGGCCATGGCTAGCTAGTTTTACACCTCTACATTGCGATCCAAAGAGCTTTATTTGAACGAAATTCTGACTACATAAACATGAATCCCAAAAATTTGAGTGTCCAATGAATGTTTTGTAGGTGGACTTTCCTCTGTAAACAGCTGGTTCTTAGGGTGTCTGATTTAAGTATAACCAATGTTATGGTGAAAATAAGTGATTTTGGCCAAATGATTTTTTGTACTTATTGAAATAAGTTTTTATAAGCAATTAAGAATGTCAAATGGTTCATTTGAGAATGTATGTTCTGTTAACCAAATGATACAAATAGAAAAATATAAATACAGAATTAAACTAGTAAAATATCACTTTGTCATCGTGCTTCTTAATAATGCCTAGAATATTTCTGTTCGTACAGAAAATTTCCAAATACTCATATGGGGTGGGCTCATGTGAATTAAATATTGCAAAAAAGGGCCTCACATATTTATGGGTATTCGGTAGGCTTTCTATATGTTTTTTTTTTCTGTACACACAGCATTCATCGTACGGCCATGCCTTCTGCTCATTCTAATAAAATAATATTCCATTTTCACTAACCTATTTTTTGCGAAAGACCAATATGTGTTACTTTTGCAACTATTATGTGCCTGACAAGTTATATTAATTGCTTGACTAAATGGACCAGTCGATGTACAAATTATTTAGGTATATCTTTACTGTAGTTATCAAACTAATTACATTGAATCAGATGATATATAATCATCTCATCTCCCATATAATTAATCAATTATTACAAATTATAGTACAATTTTGGGATGAAGCAAGTGAATACATCTACAAAATTGTGTTTGCAACGGTTACTAAATTCTACCCTATTGATATTCACTCTACCTGTCCTAAATGACGGTTCCAACGACAACACGCAAAGAAATGGCGGGGCTTTTATTAACACGATCGCTCCAGCGTGAGAATTAGTAGGAGAAGTTGGAATATAAAGTGTATAAAATAACTAAATATTTGAGTGCAAGAGCTGAGATCTAACCTTATATGTGAGAGAATCAGAATTTATTTGATATAGTTGCTTTTAAGGATAATGTCACCGTCTATTGACAACGGACTTTTCGATTCTCCACCATTTCCTAATTATCTAGAGCCAATTCTAAGAACATGGCAACTTGCATATAACATGTTACTTGATGTGGGGATATGGTTATAGTTCCCTAAGTGTTGTGGACAAACACGTCATAAGAGTCATATGCCTTAAGGATAAATTCACCGATCTATCACCCGTGTACCAAAATAGGCGAGCTATCACTATTGTCCTATGGACGGCGAGGCATCTAGTCGACCTTTAGAGTACTTGGAGCCAGCGGATGAGCTCCAAACAAGGAAGAGCACGGCAACTACCAACATGTATATAGTTTACCTATCCCTTCTAACATCTGACACGACAGAGATACTACATTAATCATCATAGACAAAATATCATGATCATTTGCTAACGGGTACACGTATGCCACACTTGTAGATCCAGAAATGATCAAAATCATTGCTAAAATTTCGAAGTAGACTTCAAGCCAAGCCACTCTTGTTTGGCATTCCGAACCCACAAACCGCAAAGTCTCCATCTCCGCATAAAATGTTTCAATACATATATTAATTAGAACCATGCTAGAGTTACAGCCTTGATTCACAGTTTTTTTCACAAGCTTTATTGTATTAATTATGCGAAAAGGTAAAGATGATCAAGAAACCATGCACCTAATTTTCTTTTGTCACAAAAGGACATAGCTTTAGTTGCTTTTCTCAATAGTCAGTACACCATTTTGGGGGTATCTTTATTTCGTTACGATTGAGGGGAGCTTATGTTTTTAGTTATTATATATTATACTATTATAGACTATAGTTTTTAGTTACATATATTGAAATTATAAATTAACAACTCATTTATAAATTATAACCTGTATTAAAATTTACAAAATTTAATATAAAAAAATGGACATAAAATATTATTGCAATTAGATTGCTTGAAATTCAGAGTTTAAAACTGGTATCGATGTCTAGAAACGTGATGACGTGTCGAGCTACATAATAAGTAGTCGCGACACATTGAAATTTAACATGTATGGATAATAGAGGACAAAATCTGAAATAATCGTGCGTCAAGTGGTAGTGTCTAGAGGATTTATTTAGACGTACACAAAATTAATGTGATAATGTATCGAATCAGATGTCATTTAATTGTAACAATGAGATCTCTAGAATTAATTTATTAAAGAGGGAGAAACTATTAAGGTATTAAGTTATTAAAGAGGGAGAAACTATTCATAAATATTTTCAAAATAGCGTGAAATAATCTATAAATTAAGGAAAGATTATATTGTAAGCATGAAAATTAGGAAAAATTGTTAAGATCAGTTTAATTAATTGAGGTAATTTTAAATGTATTATTGAAAATAATTATGAAATATAAGTTAGTAATTTGAAATATTTTTAAATATCTAGTATAATGAAAACTAACTATGTACACCAGTAAAAGATGGGCCTCCGCGTGAACAGTCCCAATTTGGGCTTGGGCTAGGGCTAGTTACCAGGCAGCTTAGCGGGTTCGTACTGGCCTACCCGCGAGAATTCGAACCAGATTTGAATCTCACGAATCCAATCCGAACCTCCCGTGTCTCCCCCATCATTTACCCGTATCCGATTAGGGATTGGCATTTTTCTCTCATCTCTCTCATCCATGGCGTCGAGGAAATACAAGGAATTGTAATTATCACACATTGAAAGAAAGCTTAAACAAAAACTAAGCTCATGGCGGCAAATCTTCTTTCAAACCCTACACTTTCATATTCTTTCCTTGGTCATCAACTGTAAGTTTTTTTCTTATATTTCATGAATTAAATTACTTTTTTTTTTTTTTGTATTAATTCGATGTATAATCTTGTTCGTAGATTATTATCCCTTTTCTCCTCTTAAAAAAAGAAGCTTTATTTTTTATGCAGTTCAGCTCGAGGTAAGTCGAAGAGAATAACGCCGTGCAGCTTCAATTTTAGGAGTCCTAAATGCGCCGTGAATACTCCATATGAAGGTAAATTTACGTGAAATACAGAATTCAAGCAGAAATAGCATGTATGTCTGAGCTTAAAACTTTTACTTGCAAGGATATTTACTCATAATTATTAAGTTAGAAAATGAACAATTTTCTTATGGGTCACGGTTGGGGGATCAGGAAGTTACTTATTTTGGCATTTGACAGTAAGAAAATATCAATTAAAAAAATAATTATTTTCGGTTTTTGAATATCTATAGGTAATATTTCAAAATTTCCTCGGGTTAATGTCTGGGATCCTTATAAGCGGCTGGGTATAACTACTGATGCCTCTGAGGAAGAAGTTTGGAGTGCTCGGAATTTTTTGTTGAGCCAGTATGCTGGTCATGAGAGAAGTGCTGAATCAATCGAAGCTGCTTTTGAGAAACTGCTGATAAGCAGCTTCAGGAATAGGAAGAAAACAAAAATCAACTTAAAGACAAGGCTAAAGAAGAAGGTCGAGGAGTCTCCACCTTGGGTTAAGAACTTGCTTAGTTTTGTGGAAGTACCCCCTCCTGTAATCATTTTAAGAAGATTGTTCCTATTTGCATTTATGGCGTGCTGGAGTGTGATGAATTCTGCTGAAGCTGGGCCTGCTTTCCAGGTTTGTTTTATGCGTCTGATTATTATACAATTTCCTCTCAAACCTATTCCACTTAGGGTTGCTTGACTGGGAGAGTACAAAATATCGTTATTGGCTAAGCTCCCATTTTATGTAACTATTTACTCTTACTGCTAGTTTGTTGGGAGGTTTTTTGCTAAATTCTTTGAGAACACATGGTTTACTATAAATTGACATTAAATTTTGGATACATATTAATTCATTACTTTATTGTGTTCCCTAAAAGCTTCTAGGTAGTTAATGTTGTCTAAGTTTGTCAAAATGATTGCCTTTGTCACAGAAATAAAATTCCTAACTTCAATTTTATGAAAACGACTGACTCAGGGAAGCTAGTAATCTGCTGTAAAGAGATACATAAAGAGAAATTGCAGTAAGAAACTTCAACTGTTGTGATGATCCAGAGGAGCTAATATGTTGGTGTATTGTTGTAGAACTGAATTTAAGAGCTTGTATGATTCCATAATGAACTATTAATAGGAGTATGAAATTTACCAAATTTAACAAAGAGAGAACTGCTGTTGGTATCTAAACTGACAAGATCAAGCTACATATTTATAAATTATAATAGTACTTAGTTTTGGAGGAAAAAGAAGCAAAATGTTTTATCTAGAAGAAAGTAACGTACTGTCTGGTTAAATACAATAAAAGACGCGGAGAGACCTGTGAGAGCTTGTTTAGAGCATTAGTTTCCTCTAGTGGAAAGAGAACTTGTCCTCCAGCTTTTAGCTTTCTGCAATCTACTAGATCTCGAAATTATATAGTTTGTTGGATGTTTCTGGATTGACCTCCTCCAACAGTTTTGATTTGCTGCCTTCCTTCCCTTTATACAATCCCGGGACAGCAACATCAAAATTTTAATCAATAATGTATAATTTGCTGTCCTTTAATAAATAACATTTAAAATCACTTGCCATTTTAGAATGCCTTACTAGATATTATTGGATTTCAGTCCAGGCTTTTGTGCATACATCAGATCATATTGTAGATCCTTCCAACTCATCTACATAAGAAAGAGGCTATATAGAATTGCTTGCAGTGTCTAGCACAGGGATCTCGGGACATTTATGAAATATGAGGTGCGGGAAAGTCGCCTGTTGCCGAGGTCTGTTGGGACCTTGGCACAAAGTGCAAAGCGAGCATATATTTTGTTGAAGCAAAACACGTCATATTCATGTGCTTCACTCTTTTTTGAACCCGGACCATGGTGCTCTTTTGCAGTTCAACTCTATTAAGATGGCCTAGTAGTTGTACCATTGCTGCCCTTGAAAAAACTATTGGACATTCATCAAACATTGGGATGCAAGTCATTCTTTGAGGCTTACTAAATTTGATCTCATGGATGGTCGTCAGTGTTCAATTCTTCTCACAGAATCAGTATCAAGCATTTTCTTCATAGGAAATGTTTACTTCTCTCTGAAAAATTAGAACTTTTTTGCATCTTAGCATTTTTCTTGTGGCTTCGTCTAATTTTCTTCTCTTGGTTCACCATGACCTTGGCTAACTTCTCGTGTGTTACAATCAAACTCAGGCTCTACTTGTTTTGCTTTATTTAACTGATTATTATTTAAAGAGGAAGGATAGACCCTAAGCTAACGTGGTGGTTGCTAAAGATCTAATTACTTTAGATCTCACAATGTGCCAAGCAGAGTAGCAAAAAAGGATTCCGAAAGCTAGTCCCAAATTTATCAAGATTAAAACTTTGTTTGTTGTTGAACTGATTATAGTATTTGAAAATAAATTAGGAAAGTAATTTAGAAATAATGTGTTATTTTTAAGATTAATATTATTCAGCCCACCAGTCTCTGTAGCAATGAGATTACTGCTACATTGTCCAATAAAACTATAATTCATTTTTATGACTAGAATTAATTATTAACTTTGACTTAGATTGTTATCAACATTTTAAGCTACACTAAACAAGGGCATAGTAGTTGAAACTTGGTAATTAAGCAATTTCCTAAATCTTAAAGTACAATGATCGAGAGCATGTTTGTTTGGGGCTTATTTGGCGATTATATGCAGGAGAGAGAAAAGTATGTTTACTCTGAGACTATGCTCGCCGGACATTTTCTCATTAGAAAATGTTAGACTGACTAGAAAACTATTAGGTTCATACCTGTCACGAGTTCCAATTGCCTGCTATACTTTGTGTGATGGAAGTGAAAAATCTGCAAAGACCCTTACTTTCGTTTTCCCTCCATATCTACTTTTAGAATGTTCAGTGATGCCGTAGCTCTTAGCATTAAGAATATCCTATCTTGTATGTTACTTGGAGGTATCATGCATTCATGATTATGTAATTATGTTTACATCTGTACAACAATTTAATTTCAAACGCTTGAATATTTTCAACTGGCATATTTTGATTATGTATAATTTTCCCTACACAGGTGGCATTGTCTTTGGCAGCTTGCATATACT
>CAIGRN010029214.1:0-22997 GCA_903798345.1 Fraxinus anomala
CGGGTGCTGGGTCCGCCACTGCCTACAAGATGTTATTACAATACCATAATAATATTGCTGATGGATGTACAATAAGCAATCAGCAGGTTGTAGCAGAAATTCGTGTTTATCATAGTGAGTCATTTTTATTCAAATTGATTATATCTGCAATGTTATATGTAGGTGTGTGTGTGTGTGTATGTATGCCTTTAGTATAATTTGTTTTTAACCTGTTTAAGCCATTCAAACCAGGATCTTATTTAATGCACAAAGCTTCTTGCCTTATGTAATTGTATTGACTTGACAGTTTAAAGAGTTGTGAACCAGAATTTCTCATCTCTACCCCTCAGAGACTATTGGAGCTCATCTCCTCAAAGGCGATTGACATATCTGGGGTTTCCTTACTGGTAATTTTTCATATTTAATATCCTTAAATGTTTTACTTATTTTATCTAATGCACCGTTTTAAGTGTCATCTGTATAAGTTAAAATGTGAAAATTGAAAAAAGAGGAGATTGTAATTGGGAAGATTATATATAGATACTTTTATATTTTTCTGATACTTGCCTTTCATGCCTATAGGTTATTGATGGATTGGAAGCGCCTCATGAAGGCAGTTACTTTGATATGGTCAAATCCATCAGATATCATATCTCAGAAGATGCTCGAACTGTGGTGTTCAGTGACTGTATGAATAATTCATCTGTTTCTGTGGTTCAAAAGCTTCTAGCGGGATCAGTCTGCAGATCATCTATTAGTACTTACATGAATGGTCAAAGTGCATGCGTTATGTCCACAAATATGTCAAAAGAATAAAAGCTGTTATAGGTACGTTTGTGATTTTGATAGTGTAACTCTATTTTTGGTTTTGATTGCATGAATATTCTCTGCTTTAGTTGCAAAACCTTGTAACTTCTTTCATTTCTTTGCAGAAGTTGAGATTTTATTGATGTTTGATCATCCATTTGGCAGCAACATTTGCATTTTTCTGGAGCTCAATCATTTCTTCTGACTTGTTTACGGTAGCTATCTTCGAGAGCAGCTCTCAATTTGCTTCTTATCAAGAATTTTGGTGTTAATGGAGGCAGTATTTCCTTGTTTGTCAAACATAGAATATTATGATGTTTCATCTCGATCTTATTTGATTTAATATGCTGGCAAGGCTCCACGCCAAATCTCTTCCCCGGCCACAGAGAAGATAGTTGATTGGGATTGCAATTATATAAAATATGCTCAAATTGTTACTGTCACTTTATTGAATTTTGAAACTGAAGTAAAAAAAAAAAAAAAAAAAAAAAAAAAAAAAGGAATTTGAGTCCAATCCACAGACTAGATGTATGGTTATGGACTCCCGTGTTAGAATATATCCGGAAATTGACTGTAGTTGACGGTTTTTCTTAAACTTCTTGACTTTCTTTTTCTCATACTACTACCTAAGTAGTCATATTTTGTACCTTGTAAATTAGGGAGTTGTGTGAAATCTGTAGGAAATTACAAATATTATAAACCAAGCACGTCTCTATAAAATCAGACACCTGAGAACTTGAGGAACGAATATCTCATTCAGTTTGTGTTCTTTTCTAAGAAAAGAAAAAAGCACGAGCGCTCCCTTGCACGTACGCGCATGTAGTGCACGAGAAATACAAATTACACTTCATATCTCAAGAATTAGATAGCTTTTGTGCACGTTCAAGTACCATTATATCAACATATTAAGGGAAAGGTGTTTGTCTACCGGTACTATTATATCGGAGATGGAGGTGCTTTCGAGTCGCCGGAACAATGTTTTTGGCCCTGTTGGATTGCTTTGGCAGCAGGCCAAGGCGCCATTGATAGTGCTATTCTTGAAAATAATGGTTATTGTGTGCTTAATAATGTCAACAATGTTACTTGTGGAGAGGGTTTATATGGGAATTGTTATACTTTTTGTCAAGCTGTTGAGGCAGAAGCCCGAAAAATGGTACAAATGGGAGCCCATTAAAGAAGATGATTTGGAGCAGGGCAATTTAGCTTATCCTCTGGTTTTGGTGCAAGTACCAATTTGCAATGAGAAAGAGGTAACACGTCGAAAATAACATCTAAATAAATAAATTTACTCTAAAATATCATTGACTTTTAACTTTAGACAATAGAAATGAACATGACACAAATTGGGTGCGATTTGAAGACAAAATTTAATAAATATTTTTTGTCTTAAGCGTTCAAAATATCAACCCTAACAACACGACCGTGCAGACTTACATGTGCTTCAAACAATTTGAATATATATACTTTTTCCTAAATAATTTAATGGGTTATTAACTTTATTGCTCTCGATTTATTATTTTCAGAAATTAGTTGAATAAAACTTTATTAAAAATTTTAGGTATATCAGCTGTCTATTGGAGCTGCTTGTGGCCTTTCGTGGCCAAGGGATCGTATTATAATTCAAGTTCTTGATGATTCAACGGACCCCGCCATCAAGGTTTTATTATATGCCTCTAGTCATTCTTGTAGAATTGCTACTCTTATTGACATCAATAGTTAATATTGAAATCACTTTGGAGCCTGATTTATGAGTTACTTGATCCGCTTGAGTCGACCAAACAGCGACTCGACTCGACCTGGTCGTGTAATATATATATAATTTGACAAAAATTTTGAAGCCCACAAAAGAAAAAGGTTTGCCTAACTTTGATATAGATCATTCTTGGCACTTTAAATAAATTTACAAAGTAAAACTAAATTCATGCAAGCAAATAAGATATTGTTTTGCTGGATTGTTTTTCTTTATTTTCTTCTAAAAATATTTTGTTAATTTAATTGTGTGATACAAAATATACGAAACAGGTGTTGGTGCAACAAGAATGTTGGAGATGGGCAAGTAAAGGTGTGAACATAAAGTATGAAATAAGAGATAATAAAATTGGTTATAAAGCTGGGTCACTTAGGGAAGGAATGAAGCATATTTATGTAAAATTATGTGACTATGTTGCTATCTTTGATGCTGATTTTCAACCTCACCCTAATTTCTTGCGACGCTCCATACCATTTCTTGTACACAACTCGGAAATTGCCCTCGTTCAGGCCCGATGGAAATTTGGCAAATATCCTGATCATGTGACTCTTATGAGCTACGACAGAAAGGAACAAAAAGAAACTAAACTTTTGTTTATTGTGCTGTTTGTTCGGTTTGGTAAATGCAGTCAACTCTGATGAGTGTTTGCTGACAAGAATGCAAGAGATGTCCTTGGATTACCATTTCACTGTGGAGCAAGAAGTTGGATCTGCAACTTGTGCATTTTTTGGTTTCAATGGTAACATTCTGACTAGCTAGGAAATGAAATCATCGGACCCTTTATTGACTGAAATTCGGTGAATTGTTTATGTAGGAACTGCTGGAGTGTGGAGAATTTCGGCACTTAACGAGGCCGGAGGATGGAAAGATCGAACAACGGTTGAGGATATGGATCTTGCCATCCGAGCTGCTCTCAAAGGATGGAAATTTGTATATCTTGGCGATCTCCAGGTAGAACACTAATCATTATTTTCGAAATTTGGATTCAACTACTTGAATCATTTTTTGTCACTGCATTTTGTTCATTGCTACATTTACTCGAAGATTTTTGATCACTACATCTTTATCTACTACCCATTTTAGTTTTGATCTATCCCTCTCTTTTCTAGCATATAAATAAAAGCCTTTTTTAGAACTATGCAAGTTATGTCCCTGCCCCCATGAAACGTGATCTTCTTAATATATATTCGATCGGTGCTTGCATTCTCATATTCAGGTAAAGAGTGAATTGCCGAGTACCTTGAAAGCCTATCGTAATCAGCAACACCATTGGTCTTGCGGTCCTGCTAATCTTTTCAAGAAAATGGCTATGGAAATTCTTATAAACAAAGTAAGTCTCTCTTGTTGAGCTTCTTTTCAGTTATGCCACGGTCAACCCACATCTTACAATAGCCGGGAAAAAGGGTCACAGATTTGTTAATCCTTCCTCACTATGATTCACTCTTTTTCTGATTATTTTTGCAGAAAGTTTCGTCGTGGAAGAAGATTTATCTGATTTACAGTTTCTTCTTTGTTAGAAAGATTGTTGCTCATGCTGTCACATTTGTCTTTTACTGTGTGGTTTTGCCCGCAACTGTTTTGGTCCCTGAAGTGCATGTTCCTAAATGGGGAGTTGTTTATATTCCATCTATAATCACTCTTCTCAATGCTGTTGGGACTCCAAGGTTCGATTTTACGTGTTCAATCTGCAGTATTGGATTAAACTAGACAATGCGATGCACAAAACTTTTAAACATTTTTGCTCCCCTAATAATCTAGTTTACTCTTTAGTCCAGCTTAACATGCCGATTTTAGCGTCTTGTTCCATAAGCTAACATAAATTTGGTTGCTATTTTTCCAGATCACTTCACCTGTTGGTTTTTTGGGTCCTGTTTGAAAATGTCATGGCTATGCATCGAACAAAGGCCACATTAATGGGCCTATTTGAGGTGGGAAGAGTCAATGAATGGATTGTCACCAAGAAACTTGGAGATGCTCTCAAGACAAAATTAAGCTCTAAATCCGTCACAAAATTAAATATCGGAGTTGGCAAAAGGTATAATTTATGTGTCCTCAAATAAAGTGATCGGATTAATGATCTCATGTGTTTACCTCTCTTACACATAGATCCCGAGACTCGACTGCATACTTAACATGATTTTAACATATTTTTCTTTCCTTAATACCGTGTACAACTTTTCCTACTAAACATTCTAAGAGTTAAACATGAAATGAATAAGACGAGAATTTTAATATTTCCATATTCCATTACCTTATTACAACTTTTTTCTTTATCTGCAAACTTCAATTTCTTGATCAAATATTGCAGGCTACATTTCCTAGAGTTCTTTGTTGGTTTCTACCTCTTCTTTTGTGGATGCTATGACTTTGCATTTGGAAGGAACCACTTCTTCGTGTACCTATTTCTCCAATCTATAGCATTCTTTGTTGTAGGATTTGGTTATGTTGGGATTTTTGTTCTCTAATTCACAGCAAGGCTGATGAAAAGAGTTTTCGTCAATTCGTCCAAAGTTGATTGTGCAGTATTTCTCTCGTTTATATTAGAATATGCCCATAAAAGGGCTGATTGTTCTTTTGCATAATGCATTAGGTTAATGCTTAATGAATCAAGTTTCTCAATCATTAAAATGTGCTATTTGATTTATTTCTTAAATTAATTCTTTTATCACTTAATTTAACATAAATTTTCAACCAATTAATTTGTCCGAGAAATAACATGGTCGAAAGGTGGGTCGGGGACGGCATGTCCCGTGCTCACTTTATGTCATCGAGTTAAATCAAGTTTGGATCAAGCATACGTTAAAAACGAGGAAAAACCTAAGTTGGGTTAAGCAAACGTGGACCGCCTTACACGTGTGAATTGAGAAAGGCGTGAACGCATATACATTGTATATGTTCATTCTATGATTTCTTGAATGGAAGGGGAAGAAAGAGTCATTCATGAAAAAAGAATATACTGCAGGGCCACAAAAAGTACCCTAAAAATAGATACCCCATGGCTAAGGAATAACAAATAGAAGGTATGGCTATCATAAAACCTAATCGTCCTTTGTTTGGTATTCTAGCAAATGTGCCATTACTTTCTTGAATAAAAACAAGTATATCTTTCCTGCAACTTTCTTAGGTACAATTATGGCTTCCTGGACCAATAGACTATCAGTGGACAAGTGGGACTAAGCATATTAACAATATCATCAAACTATTTTCTACCGTCAAGACGTGTGCACACATAAAGAGAGTTGATACGTAACAATTCACGTGTTAATACGTAGGGTAGTGGTGTCAATCGGGCCAGACTGGTCCAGCTGCGGAGGTGATAGGAACGCTCTTAAAGGCTGAGCCTATCCAGATTTTGTGACGAACTAAGTTGGGTGGGAAGGCAGGTTAGCCCATGGAAGGGGCAACATACCAAGTATCACGGAGTGCCTTTCCTTCTAGTGCAGAAAAGAATACCATGCGGCAGCAGTCCACTCAACTAAATTACCTTCTACCTATTTCCGGTCAATTTGGGACGAAAGACAATTTAAAGAAAAAGTTACAACAGAAAATTTGAATGCATTAAAAATAGCGTATTCATTGATTAACTAAAAAAAATTACAAAATTATTGGTGTAGGGGACAAGATGACAATGGTTGTCGAAGTTAACAAGAGATGGATTATTACAAATTACTTGCATGTTTTGTCAACGAAGAAGTAACTTTATTGCATAAATATTACCATCCGTAATGAGCCTAGTAATCAAATCAAATATCGTATAGAATGTTTTCCAATTTTTTGTATGCTAATATAGTAATAAGCTTTTGGGGAAGAATTTTGATTCTAGCTTGCACTCACAAACACAACGAGAGAATTGCAAAAAAATAATAATAATAATAATAATAATAATAATAAATAAAATTCATCATAGCATTTGCAACGAACAAAATCTACAAGGAAAGAGCAATCGAAAAATCAATTTTCCACATGAATAAGGCTGCGGATTGATATGAATTATATTACAAGGATCATTTAGTCATGGAAAGAGCATAGAAAATTGTGCATGTCCTCTCACGACTTATTTTGGTAGCAAAAGTATTTATCCTAGAAAATCAGCCAATCTAGTAGAAACCATTAAAGAATTTCAATTGATGTTTTCTTGAAAAATCAGATGGATTTCTTGAATAAGTCTTCATTTGGAAAATTCATAAATAAGATAAATAGTAATAAGTTCTATAAAATGTAATAATGGTGAGTAGTAGTTATCAATGTGTGATTTAAATGAATGTTTAATTTTTATTTTAATTGAATTTATAAATTATTTTATAAATTGTATCCAAACGGGGGGTGTAAGTCTGTTAGTCCTTGTTTGACAATCATTATTTGGAAAAGATAGAGTTTAGAAATTTGAACTGTTATTTTTAGAAGAATGTGTGATTAAAAAATAGGAAATTTTTTTTGATTTACGGACGAAATATCTTATTTTATAAATGTATGATTGAAAATGAAAAAAAAAATTAAATAATGATTATCAAATAGGGGCTTAGTAGTGATTAACATCGACAAAGCCAGCAAAAGTTATAAATAAAAGTAATTGGAATTAATGACCCGTGTCTTTGTGTGGGGGGTGGGGAGGAGAGGGGGGCACCGACAGAATTGACCGAGTTTCGTACGATGTTCATGAAATTGCGTGTACCTCGGCGCTTTGTTCTGCACTATCAATTGGCCAACGTGGAAATTTATTAGAAGGAACCAAAGTATTGAGGGTGAATGAAAATTAGTCCGTCAGTTAATACTTTATACAAATTAAAATTATTGTTACCCATTTTTATTATTTATTTTTAAAATTTTGGGAAATTGGCATAAATGGTCCCCTAATGTATGATCCTTGTCCTAAATGATCCCTATCCTTTCATTCTTGACCAATGGAATCCTGATTTCCTTGTACAAAGCGTCCATTCCGCATATTCTATTAACTTGATGGCTGAAAAAGTCGATTTTTTGAACAAAAAGATTTTTATACCCTTATTAAGTTAAATAAATAATATAAATATGATCTAACTTTCTCTCTCCTATACCTCACCGTGGCATCGTCACATCCTCTACCCAACTTTCTCTCCGTAAACATGCTATAAAATAAATAGATCCACTTCACTGAATTGTACTTGTGTCGATACACCATTGTCAATACAAACATTGAGAAAAAAAAATACTCAATACCGTTATTTCATTTTTTTTGACAAGACATTGCCTATAGACTATAAATTAGAGATACTATCAAAAACACTCGTTCACCATGTTGAACAATATCAGAAACACACCTTCCATTTTAAAAATATCATTAACATTTCATATTCTAGATTTGAGTATCATATACACACATGACCACTTCATGCGTTAGTTTAAGTAAGAAACCCAACCTATTTTTAGTTAATAGGTTCTAGTTCCTTTCTATTCGAGTCTTTGATATTAAGAACATAGATTTTAAAAATGAGTGATTGTCCTTCTTCGATTTTTATTGCTTAACCCGAGAACAAACAGTTAATAGGGTTTTAAAGTTTTATACAATTACCAATGTGCCCTCCATATAAAATTCATTCTCCTTTAAAACATGACAAATTCGGAAATTAGCAATGTGCGTCAATAATTATTAAAAAAGTAGACACCACCTACCGGTCAAACGGTTAAAAAATGAAATAAAATATGGCTAAAATGGATCCCAGACACATTTCGTTTTTTTTCCCCTTTTGAAGGAGTGAGTAGTGTAATAATTTCCGATGATTATATACAATTAAATAAGAACTATTGGGAGTTTTTTATCAAAGAAGTAAATAATAAGATACTTATTACATTTTATATTGTAAAATTATAATTAAGAAAGAAATATGACTGATTGTTTTATTGACTATATCATTCTTTTCCATTCTATGCAAATTACGAGCCCCAACTTTTGAAATTTCTAGTTTGAGGGGCTTCACTGTGATAACGAGCATCGATAAATTGTTGCAAGCAATTAATCAGAGTTGCTCTCATCTTTATTATATATAATCCATATTGGGCACTACTAGTCTACCTTACGCATAACTATGAATTAAATTGAAAATAGTATGCCGACTTATATATTGCCAAAATAAGCTTTATTTAAATAGATCGACAGAATACTGCAAATCATGAGAATTGGTTCCGCTCGAGAAAAATCGCTTGTGTTATAATGTTTATATTCAAAACACATTCAATAACGACAAGATTAAATATAAATGAATACAACAAAAGTTTAATGTTAAACTTTGACTTGGAAAATGGAGCAGAAAAGGAAAGCCAGAAAGAGCAATTGGTAACCAAGCATAGTTTGTTAGATACATGAAAAGAGAGAAGGCTTTAACTTAGAACTTAAATTCTCACAATGCAGAAGAGCATACAAAATGTTAGATACTAGAATGCAAAATTATATTCGGTTTGGACGTGCAGAATACCGATTTAAACCAAGCCCTTGCTTGAGTTTCATTTTTTTAATGCATTTTTGAATGGTGTTTGACCCTATTTTAACAATACATTTTTCAATAAAATAATATTACAGGCACATCCAAAAAATTTCTTTATTTTTTAACCACACATTTCTCATCAATACACTGCTCAAAAATGCTATTTTTTTTTTTTTTTACAAAAATGAGGCTCAAACAAGCCCTTTATATAAAGTACTTACTTGAAAAGTAAAATGGAAAAATAAGAAATGAAGAAGTAAGATGTTAGGATTAAGTGACAAATCAGAATATCCTGCACCAGAGGCTGTTAACACTACTAACAGAATTGACAGTACACAACATGAAATTTCCTGAACTTAAGGGACGTGTATATTCAGTTGGACACTTGTCACTAGTGGATAGGAAGAACAATAATATTCTCTTTGTATGTAAAATTTATGTATTGAAATTTGTGTATAAATAGAGGATGAAAGAACGAGCTGAAGTAGGTTGGAAAATTCTAAAGTCTCATGTATTTAGTAGTATTTTTTAACTTGGTATCAGAGCCAAATGGCCAACACCAATTCAGGAAGACAAACTCCTCCAAGCGAGTCGAGCACTGCAACAACTATTCAGTCTCCTATGAATCAGACCTCACCTTTTGGGATGAACCTCATCCAGACTCCATCAGTGAAGTTGGACAGAGATAATTTTTTGCTATGGCAAAACATGGTTATGCCCATGATTAGAGGACACAACCTTGAAGGATATTTGCTGGGAACGAAGCCATGTCCACCAGAGTTTCTACAAACTCAGATTGCTACTACAGAGGGAGAAACCATAGAGATCGTTCAAAATCCTGATCATAGTAAGTGGGTTTCAACTGATCAGGTATTAATGGGATGGCTGTATTCATCCATGACCCCTGAAATTGCAATGAGAGTAATAGGGTGCACCAACTCAAGTAAGCTGTGGAGTGCAGTGAAGGAAAGCTATGTGATAATGAACAGATCTAGAGTTATATTTCTCGCTGGAGAGTTGCAAAGGATCAGGAAAGGATCAATGTCCATGGATCAGTATCTTACTACCATCAAACAATTGGCAGACGACCTGCAGATTACTAGAAAAACTATAGATCCAAGTGATCTGGTAACTCAAGTTCTATCTGGACTTGATGAAGAATACATACCTATTGTGCTGCAACTGAATAGCAATGAGGATATATCATGGCACGAACTCTCTTCTGTTCTCATGGCCTTTGAAAGCAGACTTGGATACCTCAATCAAGTTAAGAATGACATGGGCACAATGATTATTAACCAGCCAAGTGTACAGTTAACACGGAGGATAGGTTATGGTGGTGGTAGAAGTTTTAGATCTGGTAACAGTGGGAGATTTCCCAACTTCAGAGGAAGATCAAGAGGCAGGGGTAGAGCAGGTAGGGTGAATGAAAATCGAGGACCCTGCCAAATTTGTGGGATGAATAACCATTCGGCTAGATGGTGTTTCAATAGATATGATGACAGGTATGTGGGCAGCAGATCTGGTAACCAGAATATGCAGAACAATTCATCCCCCACTGCCTATGTAGCTTCACCAAAAACTGTTGAGGACTCAACATGGTTTGTAGACTAGACTTTGGAGCCAGCAACCATGTCACTGATGACAAAGGTAATCTGGATGCCATAAGAAAATTTGGAGGTAAGGAAAGATTACTTGTTGGTAATGGGAATTCTTCGCATATTGCTAGCGTTGGCAGAAGAAATCTTATTACATTGAGTGATAAGACTCTTGCATTGAATAAATTACTTCATGTGCCTGAATTAAGAAGAATTTGATTAGTGTTTCTCAACTAACAATGGATAACAATGTATTTATGGAGTTTTATCCTAACTATTGTGTTGTTAAGGACCTGCAAACGAAGGAGATCTTACTGCAAGGGATGCTTAGAGATGGATTGTATCAACTAAAACTACCAAGCTTCAAGCCTAAAGCCACCACCACAGAGTCAAGCTACCAAAATAATTCTAACCTTGCAGTCTTCTCAGCAGGCTCAAGGTGTGATGAGTCAACCAAGAGTGTCAAGTTACTTTAGTCTGAGTTAGATACTTGGCATAGAAGGCTAGGTCATCCTTCAAGTTCTGTGTTGAGTCAAGTCCTTAAGTCTTATAATAAAGGTGTCAAAGTTAATGAAAGTCCAGACTTTTGTGAAGCTTGTCAATTCGGTAAATCTCATGCTTTGCCTTTTCACACGTCTTCAACTCATGCATCAAATCCACTAGACCTCATACACACTGATGTCTGGGGACCAGCACCAAGGATTTCTACCTCAGGGTTTAGGTACTATATCCTACTTGTGGATGACTATAGCAGGTTTACATGGATATATCCAATGAAACACAAATCATAAGCCTTAAGTATCTTCATTCAATTCAAGAAGTTAGTAGAAAATAGCCTTGAAAGAAAAATCAAAACACTACAGTCAGACTGGGAAGGTGAATTCAGAACCTTTGATAAGATTGCCTCAGAATCAGGAATTGAACTTAGGTATTCCTGTCCTTATACCTCTGCACAAAACGATAAGGCCGAGAGGAAACATAGACACATCACTGAAATCGGTTTGACACTTTTAGCCTATGCACAAATGCCATTGCACTACTGGCTGGAAGCTTTTCAAACAGCAAGATATCTGATAAATAGACTACCTACTCCAGTATTTCAATCGAGATCACCCTTTCAAATCCTGTATAGAAGAAACTTTGATCATAAGGCATTAAAAACATTTGGATATACCTGTTATCCATGTCTAAGAACATACCAAAACCACAAGTTTAATTTTCACCCTCAAAGGTGTGTTTTCCTCGGCTATAGTGATTCACATAAAGGATACACGTGTCTAAACTCAACTGGTAGAATGTATGTCTCAAGACATGTGGTCTTCAATGAAAATGAATTTCCATTCAAGTCTAATTTTCTAAACTTGCGTACTCAGCCAAAAATCTCAGAAATTGTCATCAATCCTCTTCCTTTTGATACTGAATTAAGTCATCAGACAACACCTCAAAATGCTGTTGATACAACCTATCCTGATGCAACACCTGCTGCAGACTCTTACAAGAGTGTTGAACATGAAATAGAGAATGAGTTGAATGAAAATGAAGGAGATGTTGCTGAAATGAACCAAGTAATACCTGATCAGTCTGATCAGGATGATAACCAACAAAGTGAAAGGAGTGAAACTGATGCTAATATTGATGATCATGGTATAACTCAAATAGCTGGACATCATATGACCACTAGAAGTAAAGCAGGAATCTTCAAATCAAAGGTGTATACCAATAAAGTTCAGGATAGACTGCTTGAAGTTGAGCCACAAAGTGCAAATGAAGCATTGTTAAGTGATAAATGGAGAAGAGCTATGCAAGAAGAATATGATGCCTTGATGAAGAATAGGACATGGAAATTAGTGCCACCAAAACCTGGAATGAAAATAATTGGAAACAAGTGGATCTACAAGTTGAAATGTGACTTTGAGCAAGATAAGGAGGTATAAAGCGAGACTTGTTGCAAAAGGTTTTCTACAAACACCTGGAGTTGATTTCAGTGAAACCTTTAGTCCAGTTGTTAAGGCATCAACGCTGAAAATTATCTTGACTCTTGATGTGTTAAGAGAGTGGCAAATCAGGCAGGTTGATGTAAATAATACCTTCTTGAATGGTAAGTTAGAAGAAACGGTGTACATGAATCAGCCACAAGGTTTTGAAGATTAGAGAAATCCTGAGTTTGTATGCAAATTGGAAAAGACACTCTATGGACTTCGACAAGCACCGAGAGCTTGGCATGACAGATTAAAGGAGACTTTTTGGACTGGAACTTCAAACAATCCAAGGCAGATAACTCATTGTTTTTCTCAATGGATGGAAGAAATGTAGTGTTTGCATTGGTTTATGTGGATGATATAGTGGTGACAAGAAACAATGCTCAACATATGCATGTATTTATTAATAAACTGAATGACTATTTTGCACTTAAAGATATGGGAAACCTCAGTTAGTTCTTGGGTATTGAGGTCTACAGAGATAGAACAGGGTTGTATCTAACTCAAACAAAATATATAGTAGACTTGCTGGAAAATTTTGGTTATAAAAATCTGAAATCAGCCTTAACACCTATAGCAGCAGGTAAGTTGATATCTAAGGATACAGGGCAAATCATGAGTGATCCTACTTTCTACAGAAGTGCAGTTGGTAACCTTCAATATCTTGCACACATAAGACCCGATATTGCTTTTTCGGTAAACAAAATGAGTCAATTCCTTCAAGCTCCCATAGATGTTCATTGGAAGGCTCTCAAGAGAATTTTCAGATACCTAAAGGGTACACTAAAACATGGTTTGGTCATTCAAAAGAGTGACAACTTAGGCATTATAGCATTTGCAGATTCAGATCGTCATGCCCAGATGATATGAGGTCTACAGCTGGCTACTGCGTTTACCTTGGTGATAATTTGGTGTCTTGGTATTCTAAGAAACAACATGTTGTGGCAAGATCAAGTACAGAGGCTGAGTATAGAGCACTAGCTCACACTGCATCAGAAATGGCTTGGATCCAATCCCTAATGAATGAGTTAAGTATACCACACAATGCAATGCCTAAAATCAGGTGTGATAATTTGAGTGCAAGTGCACTGGCATCAAATCCATCGTATCATGCATGTACCAAACATATAGAACTGGATGTTCATTTTGTGAGAGACAAAGTTTTGAAGAAAGAACTGGAAGTGCATTATGTTCCATCCTCAGATCAAACTGCAGACATACTGACTAAACCTATGTCTCACTCAAGATTTACATTCCTCATAGACAAGATTGGAGTGGTAGAGACACACTCCACCTTAAGGGGGTGTTAGGATTAAGTGACAAATCAGAATATCTTGTACCAGAGGCTGTTAACACTACTAACAGAATTGACAGTACACAGCACGGAATTTCCTGAACTTAAGGGGTGTGTATATTCAGTTGGACACTTGTCACTAGTGGATAGGAAGAACAATAATATTCTCTTTGTATGTAAAATGTATGTATTGAAATTTGTGTATAAATAGAGGATGAAAGAACGAGCTGAAGTAGGTTGGAAAATTCTAAAGTCTCATGTATTCAGTAGTATTTTTTAACGTAAAAGAACGATAGATAGAGGCAATAGTTCGACTCATTGTCCTTAAAATAAATTTTCCCTGCATGGTGCTCAAGGTAGAACGACAATCGTCTTTCAAGATATATTAATCTCTTCTCAATATAGAAGCACTTTAAAGGTAAACCAGAAATGTGTTTCGTAACATCTTTATGAAGAAGAAAGGTATCACAAGGACATATTCTTAGTAAAATACTTAGCCAAATTTTTTGCCACTGAGGTTCCACTCAGTAGGCCCTTGAACTTACACAATGCACAAAAGAAAAGATAAAGGCAGCAATTTAAAGGAATACAGAATTTACGGGTAAACACCTAACTTTTTTATTACTCCACACTAATACAAGAACATGAAAGAATACAGAAGGAACACTACAACACTCTGTGTCTCATCGGTCTAACCTTCAAAATATATAAGCCAAAATTTGTGTGCAGTTAACACCCTTAACTGTCAAAGGGATAAACCAACCTACTAGGTCTAAAATTGCTAGAAAACTGCCTCCCACATCATTTCCAGCAACTGCTCATACTTTCCACCTGTATGGACCACGAAAATATCAAGACAAATGTGCTAGAAAACTGCCTCCCACATCATTTCCAGCAACTGTTCATACTTTCCACCTGTATGGACCACGAAAATATCAAAACAAATGTGTCAAACATGTGCTTGATTTGGACACCCAAATTTGTGAACTAGAGCACGCTAACAAGAAGTTGGATTTGTCCATGCCTTGCCAATTTTTGTCAATCCGCAACAGTTTGACACTAGCCAAATTGAAGCATCACGCCCACAAATTAAAATTCACATTTTCCTTGCTCCAAAATTCGAAATGTGAACCATCAACACCCCTGTCCGCAAAATTCCAGCATGAGTGCAAGGCGTGCACATGCCATTGCACATGTCAACTTTTAAGGGGTTGACAAACCTTCCTCACCAAAAGAGTCCAACTTCCTCGTCGAAGAGAATCAAGATACTCCTTTACCTTATCCTTAAACTGCCACAAATCGACACCCCTTTCATGGGTTACATCAATTCTGCTACTATCTTTCCACAAGATAAAATAATATGTTCTTCTATTTTTCTTACTCGCCCCCATTGTTCGATGACTCATAATCTTTGCCACCTCCTTATCATACTATTTTCTGATCATATTAGGAGCCTTTTTGGCCTACAATCGATCTTTTCCCACCAAACTTTTATTAAAGGGCTTCAGATAACTCACGTGGAAAGTAGAATGAACCTTCAAACGATCAGGTAGCTTCAAGCGATATGTTACCTTCCCAACACGTTTGATTACTTTGAAGGAACCGTCATATTTCTAAACCAGCCTATGATGTACAGTCTTGCCACTAATCTTCTTCCAAATCTAGGGAGTTAATTTCAACATCAGCTTATCCCCAACCTGAAACTCAACATCTCTCGTGTCTTGATCAGCATACTTTTTCATTCGTCAGGCAGCCTTCGCAAGGTTGTCCTTAGCTTGCTCAATCATCTTCTGTTTATCTTGGGTAAATCAAAAAGCAGCTGGACACACATTGCGTCCCCCTTGTTTTAGAATCTCAATAGGCGTCTTGGGCATATGCCGCATAGTTAACTCAGCTAGACACATACCCGTAGCAGATGATTGATGTAGATTGTAGCAAAATTGAGCTGTATCAAGCAAGGCAACCCATTTTTTCTGACTACCTATAACATAATGTCTGAGATATTCTTCCAGCAATGCATTTATTCTTTCCATCTGACTATCGGTCTGTGGATGATTTGCTATTGGAAACTTCAATTCAGACCTCATCATGTTAAACATCATGGTCCAAAATTTGCCTGTAAATCGAGAATCCCGATCACTCACAATATCCTCGAATATTCCAAAGTACTTCACAATATTCTTGAAAAAGAATCCAACAGCAACGTTCGTTGTACACTCATGCAGAGTTGGAATAAAAATTGAATATTTTGAAAACCTGTTCATCACCACCATAATGGACTTAAACCGATCAACCTTCGGGAAACCTGAAATGAAATCCATATAAATCGATTACCAAGACCATTTTGGAATTGGCAAAGGCTGGAGCAAACATGCCTCTTTCCTTCTTTGTGTGTTTATCCTGCTGGCACACCAAACAAAATTTCACAAATTGAAATCCACATTTTCCTTGCTCCGAAATTCGAAGTGTACCCCATCAACACACATGTCCGCAAAATTCCTACATGAGTGCAAGGAGTGCCCATGCCATTGCACGTGTCAACCTTTAAGGGGCTGACAAAAGGGCTAAAGCAGAATATATTTTAAGTATACAAAACAAAAATGAAAGAAAGAAAAGATGGATATTAATCCGAGTCATGTCACGTGTCGCAAATCCTTTGGAATATGTAAAAGGAGATTAAATGAAAATAAAATAAATTAATTATTTTTTTGGTCCAAAAGGAATATATTGGACAAGTCCGATTATAGAACCCACGGCGCGCGCGTGTACTTTTAAGATCGAATTCAATAGGATTTGAATATTCATCCCTCCGAAAGACTTGTGGTATCCTTTGGTGTCCAAACTGAAGTTCCAAACATGGAGAATTTGAATAGGTTATAAAACCAATCATCTCCCAATGTTGAACAAATGTACCTACATTTTCCCTCCAATATAAAATTCCAACTTTTTAAATATACTATTTATATGTCCAAATGATCGATAGCCAAAAAGACTCTAGAATCTTTCATCCAACGACCATTATGTGTCCACGTGTCTCAATCTCAATAAAAGCCTCTACTAACAAAATCACATTTAACAAAAATGTTTTCTTCAATTCTGGTAGCACACATCACACATGTGAACTTCTCAACATAATCCATTCAATCTTTCGTGACTTAGTTGATCAGAGATAAGATTTAATCAACTTTAACTTTGAAAAACTTCTTTCAACGGAAGCAACAGTGACATGCATAGTAAATAATACTCTATAAGCAATCTAAACATTTGAAAAATAACAACTCATTCTCTTAATGTAATCTAACACATCAATTGCTCAATTAGGTATCACTTCCCTTAAAACTTTGAAACTTTCAATTAAGTTGAGCTAAGTTGTACTAAAAAAGATCATCCAAATTGAGCTGAAAACTTTTCTAGTTTTTACATCAAGAACTCTTGCACAGAATTTTCCAAATCAAAGAAAAAATGTGAAGCAATTTATTCTCTGAAAAATAAACCTGCAAATTGATGATTTACTCTCTTCCCTCTCCTCATCAGAAGCTTCAACCAAATAATTTTTTTAGGCCCAAGGCCATTGCCTAGGTGGCTTTGGCCCAGAGGCTGGACCAAATTTTCAATTAACAAATAGAGAGAAGAATGGCAATCGACGCACATTCACATGATTAAATAGCAAGTGTTAACATCAGTCAACTTTAGATTTGTCTTCGTCTCTTCCTTTTTCGTCGAAAACAAACAAAGCAGAAGAGAACAAATTGGAAAAAAATTTACAAGATTGAATTGCACATGTCAACGTATGTCAAGGTATTCATTGACTATCAACTTTGATATTGACATTTAAATGAATTACGTATTAATTTGTTGATTTCAAACCGACCTATGTCATCTGAACTTTATTATTTCAATGTCACGTTTGAAATGGGGACATAAGTTTAAAAATAACGTACCAAACACTTAATTTTCTACCTTTTATTAAATAATTAATCTCGTTTCACTCAATTTATATTAGACTTGACAAATGTTAATAGTAAAAGTGTAGCATGTAATTTAATTAAAGAAACTGTCATAACATTAACGTCCTTGCCTCCTTAGCCATTATTGCAAATTCGGTTCTGCAAGATCTCGATTTAAGAGGATTAAATACATTACTACTTACATATGTTTGTATATTTTCTGGACCTAAAATTTGGTTACGTTAATAAATTTGAACCCCCTAATAAATTTCGTTATCATTTAATTTTCCACTTAAATATCATCTACAGGTTTGAGAGATCGGTTTGGTCCTACCAAACAAACTCAGTCCTCGTTTCGCTCTCATTGTTTATAATTATAATTTTTAGAATAGTGATTTTTTGAAAAATATGTGATTAAAAATGAAAAAAAATTTTGAATTTATATTTAATATTATTTTATTGAATAGTGTGTTATTGATATAGAGAGAGAAATCAACTATAATTATGTCATTACCTTCTAATTTCTCTTGAAATGTACTCTTAAATATTCCAAATTGATCCACATCAATTTGGTCCCACCAAATAATTATGAAGTACGGAGTTCGAATTATTTTATCTTTTTAAGTGGGCCCACGAGTTTTATAATCCAATCGTCCAATCCAATAGTAGAAATCATAGATTTCATCGCCAATTTTGATTTCGAGTGATAAAAGTCACGTGCTTAGGGGTCCACGATATACGCGCCACAACAATTTGGACAATAAATTGGAAGGACAAAACTACCCTTCTATTATACAAAGAAAACTTTTTTTTTTTTTTCAATCATTTTTAAACATTAATTTTAAAGGAAAAATTTGCATACGTTGATGAGTGGTTATTATATAACTGTTGACCTAAGCCATAACATATATGAACAACATGTGGTATTCCGTAAAATTTGGCTGATTTACGAGGTTTTTGCGTCAAAATGAAAGGTTGGAGGGAGATTGCACAAATTATGTAAATGTTAGGGGGGATATTGTGTCAATTATCCCTTTTTAAATATATAAATATACCATATTTTAATTGTCATATTTACGTTCTTGATTTTTTAATCATATATTTATACTTAACATTTCATTACTTAGCACATCTTGTCCTAATGACAGTTCTTTAAAATACGAGACAAATATTTAGCCATAATTTATACTTTTGTTGTTTTATTGTTTATTTAAAAATTTAAAGGCAAATAAGTCTCATTACTCCCTCTTAATTTTTGGACACATTGCTCCATTAGGGACAAGATGCACTAATTCATTGAAAGTTTACGGTAAGAATGCGATGAATAAAGGAGACATAAGTAAGACAAATAGTAAAAATACCTTTTCCATGGAGTAAAATACGGTGCAATAAAAAAGGTGGTTTCAATGATTTTCTTAATGTCCATTTATTTAATGTTAATTTCAAACATTTCTTAACACTTGTTATTATTCACCAAAATCTCTAAACCGCTGCATTAATGAGTACAAATTGACAATGGTACCACCCCGTTTGCTATTTAAAGGCACGAATTACCCTAATTTCCAATATTGTAAAAAATAATCGGGGGGTTTTCTTTTGAAGGTATGAGTTATTTAAGTACATTTCGAGTTTCAGAATAAAGGCACCACTTCTCGTTCAAGTCTAAGGCTGTCTGAAGCCTCCAATCAAGTTGTGTTAGAATTTTGTCCGAGTTTCAAAATAAATTAATAAATCTGACAAATCAACCTAAATGTTAAATGCACTAAGCCCTCGCGTGCAAATAATGAATTTCAAAACAAGTATCACAAAAATACAAACATCCACAAATTTTGGAAATGGGTCTTAACTTTTAATATATTGATGACAAAATGTCAACTCACAAAAATGATTAAAATACTCACGTAAGTCGTCTATAAACAGATCATCGTACAAGAATTCGAATTTAAATATCTAAGATTGAAATAACATCTCTCATAAAATACACATCATATTGAAAGAATATCCGAGATTAATATCATGTTTGTTTTGCATTTTATAATAAGAATGAATTTTGGAATAGTAGATTGATGGAGAATGTGTAGTTAAAAAATATGAATTTTTTTTTTATTTTTGCATATAATATTATTTTATTAAAAATGTGTGGTTAAAAAGAAGAGAGAGAAAAATGTATTTTGAAAATAATGAAAATCGCTAAATATATCAAAAAATTTAAAAATATCTTCGATCAATAAATAATCTCCGACTCAAAGGACGCCCCAATGCCAATCTCATTTTTGAATAGTAGATTGATGGAGAATGTGTAGTTAAAAAATATGAATTTTTTTTTTATTTTTGCATATAATATTATTTTATTAAAAATGTGTGGTTAAAAAGAAGAGAGAGAAAAATGTATTTTGAAAATAATGAAAATCGCTAAATATATCAAAAAATTTAAAAATATCTTCGATCAATAAATAATCTCCGACTCAAAGGACGCCCCAATGCCAATCTCAATCTTGTACCTAAATTGGCTTCAGAATCTTATTTTATTATTGCTAGTGTTCGATCTTGTTGAACAATCATATTTTATTCTCGCAAAAGGGCAAAAAAAAAAAAAAAAAGATTATTCTAATGTGCATTAATTAGTGCATCCTATTTTATTCACCCAAAGAGAAAATATAATTATTCTAATTTGCATTGTTCAATGCACATTTGAAGTGGGACCTTAGTTTGAAAAACGATGTACAAATACTTTCCATTTTGTTCACTTTCATATCCTAGGTTAGATACTCTTTTAGTTAAATAATTAATCTTATTTTAATTTTAATATAACCACACAATTCTAAAGTAATATTAATTGACCTCTCAAAAGTGTTGCTAGTTTTGATATAATATTTTAATATGATTGTACAACGTGTACATAATAATTTATAAACATATGATGTGATGATATCTGTTTGAGTCAGAACTTTTTCAACTCAATAATAAAAAAATTCTCACTCTTTTTTTGACGTTACATCTGCATGTAAACTATTATATACAAATTTCATTATTCTATATGTAATATAAAACTAAGAATGCACAATTTTCGCGAACAAACATTTTAATAATGAAAAAGGCATAATATATATATATTAATTAACATAAATTTAAAAATAAATGAAAATTTTATTAGGAAATGAAAATATGTGAGGCAAAAGTCTAGCTTAAGTGATGAGAGCAAATTTTACCATGTTCATTTGAATGGAACTGAGGGATGAATTTTACAAAAAAAAAAAATTAAAAATTTAAAAAAAATGGAAAACGAATATATCTAGATTTCAATTTGTACATTTGTAAACAAACATGACTACAATATTTACACGTGTTTGAAATAAAAACCATCTTACATTATATTACAATGTTTTATTTTATTTCCGTCTCTCTTAAGTCGATAACTTCTTAAGTTCAATTCTTAATACGGTTATTTTTTTGACCTTTTTTGGTGTGGAATCGCCTATAGATTTTAAATTAAGTTAGTGATCTTGGTCCCACTAAATAAAGATTTGATCACATCGTTGGACGTTTTTTCTGTTGAGATGTTGATTACGACTTTCAAATTAAATCACTAATCAATTTTGGACCCACTAAAGAATGTCTCGGTCAATTTTGTATAATCGAATAAAGTCTCTATCAAATAGGTTCGATGAGTAGTTAAGAATGAAATTCGACCTATTTCCGGTAAGTGCGTGCCGTATAACTGGACTTTGATTCAACACTTTATGAATTTGATGACCACGTGATGTCAAGATTCCTTGTGAATACATTACAATTTTATTTTTATTTTTTTTTTCCTCTTAGTTTTATTTACATAAAAATGTTATTTTGACTTAAGGAAGTTATTTTCTCTCTTTTCCGCGACATAGGCATCTAGCTCAATAATGTTTTCCGTCAATGGTGACTTTTGCATTTAAAAAGTTAATAAATCTAATCCAAAATTTTGACTTGAAAAGATATAAAAAAAAATTAAAATTTGAACCTCATTATTGCATTTTTAGTAGTTTGATAATAGTATTTGATTATCTACACTTAGAATAGCAAGTATTTGATAATAGTATTTGACTATGACGACGAAGTTAAGAAGAAATCCTCTATTGAAATTCCAGTCAATTTGGGTTCAATTCGTCTATGTGTAGAGCTTGCCGATCGGTGGAAAAAAGTAGGAGAAGATCATGATGACACTGTTGAAGGTAATATTCTTACACGATGATTTGGAGTCATCTAAATAGATTGAACAAGTATCGCTGCCCCAAATGACCCCATTAATCCGATCTACTAGAAAGTGTCAACCTTCTATAAGATATTCTACTAATGAGTGTGTAAGGGGAGAGCAAAAAAGCTTACAAAGAAGTTGTGTGTAAATATGCAGAAGTCAAATGGAATGAAGTCATGTAAAAAGATATGAAATACTTGTACGAGAACCACACGTACAACTTGGTTAAGTCATTAATCAATTTGGACCCACTAGACAATGACTCGATAAAGTGTTGCATTAAAAATTACGATTAAGATATCAGCTATTGATTTCAAATTAAAGTTGTTATCGATTTTTTTCTAAACAGATAAAGTCACGATTGAACAAGTATTAGGTGATGCGATAGCCCGATACTAATATTCAAGATTTCAGCACCAATACGGGCACATAAGTAGACAAATATGACTTCCATGTTAAAAATTTGTGAATTTTTTTAGCTATAATTAGCAAATTTTTACATCAAAAATGAATTTCATCTTATAAATAATTTTTACTTATAATATATATATATATATATATATAATGACTTAATTGAAGAATTGCACTACAGCTTTTGATTAACATATCATTTGTTGATTTCAAATTAAATTGGTGGTTGGTTTTGCCAAATCAAATAGGTTTGTTAAATAATGAATTCAACCTGTTTTTAGTTAATGTTACATACGTGTAACAGTGGCCCGACTACAATAATATTCCCAATTTTCAGGTTTTAAACGATAGTTTGGGCACGTATGTAGCCAAATATGACCACAACATAAAGATTGTGAACTTCTAGAAGAAGTAGAACACAAATTAAAATTAAATTAATGTAAAAATAATAATATTAAATTAAAATACAGTTTATATTTACATTTTTGACTACTAGCACAACATTTTCAGATTGATACGTGTTGACCTCAAAAAATGAACCCA
>CAIGRN010029216.1:0-11035 GCA_903798345.1 Fraxinus anomala
TTATTTTAATTAATTCAGTAATTATTATTTTTAACATTTAAAAATTATTTTAAATGCAAATAATAATTATTATTATATTAAAAATTATATAACACAAATACCCTCAAACTCTTTTGACAAATGAAAAACGGGTGCAAATTGAACTTCGCATCATGCTGGAAAAATGGTGCAACACTATTCACTTTTGCACCATTTTTCCAAATTGGTGCAAAATTTGGTGCCATATTGGAGCACTTTTATACCAAATTGTGGTGAAATTTGGGGTTGCCATTGGAGATGGCGAGAGTCCTCTATAAGAATGGCATAATAAGAGAGAACTATTTCTTGAGAATACGTAAAAAGTATTTCGGTGTGTTCTTGTGCTTCAGTTCCCCGGAATCAGATCTTTTGTTCAGTTGAATATGTTTACCAGTGGCTAGTTTTTCTTCACACAACATTTCTCCTAATTCAGTTTCTTCCATTTCTTCCATTTTGTTTTAGTTTCTTCCGTCTGCACACGTACTTCTCCTTGCCACTGTGGTTCAATTCTTTCTTCACTAATTCTATTTTCTCGTACGTGAGGCTCAATCTCACTGACCATATTGTTTTGTTCTGCTCGACACTGAACATTAATTACATTTGGATTTCCTTGCACTTGATTTTGTTCTTCCAGTCGGACATGTTCCTCAGCCGCAGCAATTTCTATTGTTGGGTCTTGTTTTTCTGTTGCTTCAATATGATCTACATTAATTTCAATGTCTTGCTCCATCCTGCTGTCCTTGTGTGGTCCCATTTGATGCATATAATCTTCAGTTTCTTCTTCCATCATGTTTTCCATGCTCGTCTGACCACAGCCCCGACCAGAACACCATGCCCAACCTCGACCTCTAGCTCGGGGTCGAGCCCGACCCCGACCTCGACTTTTAGCTTGAACCCATCCTTGACCACACTTTGATATCTTCTTCCACCATGTTTTCCATGCTTGATCGACCTCGACGTTTAGCTTGAACCTGTCCTTGACCACACTCGTCAATTTCTTCTTCCATCACATTTTTCATGCTCGGCTGACCACGGCCCCGACCTCGACGTTTAGCTTGAACCTGTCCTTGACCACACTCTTCAATTTCTTCTTCCATCACATTTTTCATGCTTGGCTGACCACGGCCCCGACCCCGACCTTGACCTCGACCCCCACCCTGGCCTTGGATCCTTGTACACCTTGAACGTACTTTTATTCCCTTCGCACCTCTGTTCCATTGTCTATACCTTTTCCTCGTTGGTGGTTTCCTCTTCAGACTAAAACTTGAGTCCGAGCTCGAGGTTGAACTAGAGATATACCCACGGACGTCGCTATAGCTAGGGCTAGAGCTACGAGTAGGGCTAGTGCTGGGGCTGGGCCTGGTGCTTGGGATAGGAATAGGACTATCGCTTGACCTTGGGTTAGGGATATTGATAGGGTCGGGGGCTGGGCTAGGGCTAGGGCTAGCTCCAGGATTGGAGCTTGGACTAGAAATGGGATTGAGACTGTCTTTTCCTCCTCCAAGCAAATAATATTTATCAAGATTCTCAACAAGCTCACCACTCTCACAAAGCTTCCTCAAATGGTGTTCAAGTAATGTTTTGTGAGCCCATGGCAAGTCATTATTCTTTCTTACAATGAACTGGGATATTGCCTCCTCATTAGAGCCGCCTTCCTCATTCAACTCCTCAATTGCGTTCTGAATCATCTGCACCAATATCAGAGCAAGATAAATTAACAATCCCACGCCGGATTTCTCCATGGCCTTTCATAAAGTAAATTACTGCAAGCTATTAACTTGAACTGGGCAAAGCGATTCAGTAACATACAAAGACAAACAAAACATGCAAATGAAACAGGAAGCAAAGAAGATACTTTAAGAAAGATTACCAACCTTTAGATCCCCAACACAATCCACTTTTGTAAGTAAGAGTTTAAGACAAGAAACCATAAACCAGCTCGATTAAAGCAAGATATAGGAACTTCTCACTACCAAACGAAAACTGACCGTTGGTTCCTACCATCCATAAACTTCTTGTTTCTTTCTTTTTCTGGGTCCATAACCTTTACAGTCAAAGGAAACAGTCAAAGGAAAACTCTTCCTAAACGAAAATCAAAATCATGCTCATCCAATAAGCTATTTAACGTGCATACAACAATGCGTCAAGTTTTTGCAGATCAACAGCTATAAAAAAAATTTCATTTGTAGTTAAAAATTTTCAACTTTTTCTTCGTTAGCTTGGATTTTCGGTCTGTTTTATTTTCCAACATACTTTTCTTCTGGGAATAGAGATGCCATTGTCCCACTAGAAACTACTTTTACTAGTGAACTACTGGGAGAAATATTTTAGTGTAAGCTTCAAATAAGCAAATTTACCTAACTAAACAACTAGATATATACCAAAGTCACTTAAAAGGATATAAAATTATGAAATTTTGTCAAGCAGCCCTGTTAGTTAAGATAAAGAAAAAAAGGGGATTTCTTTTTAATTCTCTTTTCAACAGCCCTCAAACAATTACTTCATTCTCCCTCACCTCTTAACTGAAACTACATAATGCTCTTAGAAGATCATATCCGTAGCCTAGCACTGCATAGATACATTATGGCTCTGTTCTTACCAAGATGTGCTTCTCACCAAATCTATATTTTCAAAATTTCCAGAAGATTCATAATTTTACTCCGACCAACTCAAGTTACTAAAATTTTCTAGTTCAACAGACAAACAGGACGTGCACCTAAGTCAGTAACAGCCTATACGTTCCTCGAATACAAACTGTAAGAAAAAGACTTACCCCGTCCTGCCTGTCTGGCAAACATTTGGAAGAAGAAAAAGGTTGGTGGGAGAAAAACTGGGGTCAATTTCGATCGGGATGGGCTACATTTTGCTCTCGGATTGGGGTATGATTTAATTAATCTAAGGAAAAAAGAAGGCTTAGCACTAAATTAATTTCAGTGTTCTGCTGGACATCTTTCCTTTTCCCTCTAAATTTTAGAGGGCTGTCAGAGGCTAGAAAAATCTGGCCCAGGCGCCTACTTTTGCAGGCTTAACACGATCCAGCACCTTGAACAACCCGGGCATGGACACTCGAACATAATATGAAAAAAATAAATAAAAATGCTTGATCGCAGAAGAAGATTCTGGAATGTTCGAAAGGAAAAAGGCCAATATCTTCCAAGAAAGTCATCCACACCAAAATCTTCCAAGAAAGTCACCCGAAAAAATCAGAAAGAAAAATTGACATGCAATCAGCCAATAGAAGCCATCTTTTACATAACCCAAAGATCAATCTGGTACCAAGAGAATTATCAATTAAAATCAAATTAACCCTCTTCCAAAAAATTAATTAAAGAAACATTCTACTTCTACCCAACATCACATGCATGTAACAGTAACATCGCGATTATCAGTAGCCATTTCACATATAAGTGAGTGTTGTGAGTGCAGGTTCAACTATCAGCATTATAGCTCTTCCAGCATTCAATTGAACTCACATCTTCCGCGAATGAAAAGAAAAACTGAAAAGTGTAGAGTAAATACCCAAGAGTAAGGGGGATGATCAGGAGTGGTAAAATGAGGGAAAGATTCTTGGAGCCGCTGCTCGGCAAGGGACTTCTGGGAAGGGGTAAGTGATTTATTTGGAGTAGACTTGATGACACATTTCATTAGAAGTTCTTTAAAGTTTTCCATTGCATGCTGGTGCTTTTGGTCATGGCTGCCGCTGCCGCTGCCGGAGCTCCAGGCGGAGTCACGACGGTTGTGGGCTGAGAAGGGCTCGGCTGATGGCCTACTGTCCATTTTGGGAGGGGAGGACTTCCAAAGTTTCTGTTCGTTGAATTCGAGGTAAAAATACGAGTTCCTATTGAATTTTATTATTTTTGATTATTTGAATGCACATTTAACTATTCATAAATTTACTCCTAGCCAAATGTAGCCAATTCCATATGTACAACTAAGCAAAAAATTCCAGACTGATGAAAAAATAATTTGGCAATACACGACGTTATTGGATGACACAAAGGATATAAACGTATTGAATTGATTAGCAATTTTAGTTCATTTAACAAAATATTTTTTGGCTTCTTCATTATACATCATCAAAGCCAATTCAGTCTGTACAACTAAGCAAGAGATTCCAAATGACAATGACAAAATAATGTGACAACACACAACGTTAATGGATGACACGGAGGATATAAACACATTAAATTGATTAGCAATTTTAGTTCATTTAACAAAAACATTTTTTTGGCTTCTCCCTTCTAAAACAAACAACTACCTCCAATTGAATTATAGAAGACAAAGTTCGAAATCCCCAATTGAAACCTAATTCTCGAACAAATGGAACTGACCTTCGGAATGTGTTGTGGATTTTTTTTTTTTTTTTGTTCTTGGTGGTACAAATGGAATTGATCCTCTGATAATCCTTTTGTTTTGTGTCATGGCTGCCCCGTTGCTTGCTTTTTCTTGGTTCTCTATATCTTGTAAATTTTTCACCGAGGATTCAAGTGAAATACTTGTAGTTTGCATCTACAAAGGAGCTTTCCCCGTTGTTGAACTGCCGGCTCATTAAGTGAATGACCATATTTCGTAAATTGGGCAGCACTTGTTAAAAATTCCCAGCATTGGCATCAACTAGAAATCAGATGTTGGTACGGGTGGAATCAATTCACTTCTAGTGTTATTCAATGACCTCGAAAATGATTAGACATCATATAAACCAAATAACATATTTGAATAATTTGAACATAGCAATTTTTATGAATAATTTTGATTTCCCCGGAGTTGTTACCTACAACGTGTCTTGATCTTTTTTGTTCTCATAACAACTGAGATATGTACTTTATAGCACTCATGCATGTACCTCCGAGGCTTGTCCCTTTTATCTATAATTGCAGTAACTGCATAAGCACATGGAATTCCTAATAAATCCCATCTCTTGTATACACGTTTTGTTCTATAGATCAACAACGTATTCTCCACTATGACATTTCACATAAGATTGTGCCCCGCCAGACTAGTCCACCTTAGATCCTTCTACTATCTCAACGTTTTTTCACGAGTTTCTATTACACTTTAACATAAAGGTTTTGTTACTCTTCTGACTTCTCATCTTGTCTTTCATTGCTTGTATCCTCTTCATAAAGCTTATGTGCAAGTCAATCAATATTGTCAATATGAGCTTTTCCCTTTCTTTCAACATCAAATTATTGAAAACTTCACATAGATAGTTCAAAAGTACGCGACTCTTCACCTTTGTCAAAAAGTAAGCCATACTCCATTCACTTGGATGCCTTTTCTTTAACCAACTATATGTTGCATTGCTGTCCTTCTCAATCTTAGATAGTTATATAAGAATCATAAAAGATGACATTAACAATGCTCAAAGTTCTATAATTCCACAAGAAACTTTGTGGAAAAATTTCAGAACTTACCAATTTTTCCTCAAACAATCTAGTAAAATTGATGCCTCTATAACGTTCTACTACACATTGCAATAAAATTTCAAGATTTTTGCAAAATTCATTTCTTTATCTTCTTCATTGATTTTGGTGGAGTTGGAAATATAAATGTGGTATTATCAGGTAAAATATCCAAAATCAAGAAGATATTTATGTATGTTAAAGAGTGCATAAACAATAAGGTCTAAGTGCAGTCTTTGAGCAGTTTTCGTGCTTGAAATCTTTGGCTGGTGGCTTGAGACTATCTGTTTTGCGCGGGGAGGACATGGGATGTTTCATGTTATTGTACTTGGGTATTTTTTTTACAAGACATTCAAGAAGCGAAAATGATTTTCTGTTTTTCCTTCTTTTATCAATCACTTACTTTTCATTTAAAATTCTTGCTATAAGTGTATAATGGAAAAAAATTGCACGCGACCCCTAATTTTGCACCATCTTGTATATTTATCCCTTCATGACATGTTCTCTCTAACTTATCATTTATTGGTGGATGTCATCTTTAAGAAGAAAAAAAATGATCGAGAAGAAAGAAGGAAGGCTTCGTGTGCTACGAGGCCCTATAAATGATGGCATAAAATATGGAGGAGAAAAAGGAAAAACAGAAGACAAAAAATAAGGGCTAAGAGGCCACGTGCCCCAACATTATCAAATAGATTAGAATTTTACATATGGCCTTTTCCAATGTTCAAACAAGGATTTAGGTGAAACTAATTACACTAATAGATGCTAGTTAAGTGAACACTTTCAATTCACCCCTGTAAATAGTTTTCACATATTTGGGATAGAACCTATTGTTGAGTCTTGAACCCTAATCAACGATGTGCTCTCAGTAATTTGGCCCAAAGTTGTGTGTTTTGCTGATACACGTTTTTATTAGTGGAAACTTTTTTTATGAGATGATGACACATGATCAAATTCTGGCCTTTGGATTCTTGCATTATTGATGTGTGATATATATACGTGCACAGTGCTCGATATTTTGTGACTTCTGCCTTTCGAGATTCTTCTAACTTTCTGGGTTCTTCTGATAGACGTCTTTTATTCCTATAGATTAGGGTTTGATCTGTGTGTTCTTCATCTCTCTTGATGAACTTGTAAACTGAGATCATTACATATTTTCAGTCTTTGTAATCTGTAGTTTTCTATGTGATTACTGTGAGAATAAGGGTTTTCTTGCGGTTGTGATTTCAGTAGGCGATTGAGAAGCTTCTTGAGTGATTTTTCATAGATCTGTAGTTTGTTGTTGAAGAGATAAGTGTTCTGTGCTTTTCTATTGTGTTGGAAGAACGTTTTGTAACTTGTTGCCATTTTTGGGCTATATAGTGCAACCGAGTAGATATTTATTACTTGGATGCTCAGCGGGGGATGTATACGTTAGATGCGGTCGCCGAACCTCCAGGGCTTAGGCCGAAATAATTCTTTGTGTTCAATCTTTAATTTTCTATAAGTTTATTTTCTGATCGATTGATATTTGGTGGAATCTTGTTTTAATATCGTGTGTTGTGGGCCTTTTCACCTATTAGTCGAACCGAGTGCTATTCTTCTGCATTTATAGATGGTCTAGCACCACATATTCATGTTTTGAAAGAGGAGGTGGAATCTCCATGTAAGGTGATGGGGTGTTAAGCACACTAGATGAGGAGGAACCATAGGCGGTTCATTCTTGTAGTCCTTCATGAGGTGATGGGCCAAGGTACCAATTATTGTAGCTGGAATCAGGAGATTGATGCTGTTCGAAACTGGCAATGCTCTCAGTAGCGTCTGGGATGTATATAATCCTACACCAGATATTAGTAAGCACCATTTTTCTATTAACTTCAATGTTTTATTTCTTGGCAGCTACTATCTCAACTAATGCATGTGATAATATCATTATATGTTTCATTAAGTTTTTTTTCTCTCTTTTACTCTTTACTTAAAACTACTAATTGTATTCTGCTTATAAAAATGACGTTGATATTTATAATCTCAAAATAACTATTTATTGAATCCTTATCAAAATTGCAAATCTCATTTTGTATTATTTTTGTGTAAACTAGTGTGGTGCACGTGTAATGCAAGTGCGACCTATCTGATGTATTTATGATTGAGCATGTCATGAAGAAGGCACAACTGGGATTGATTGGAATTGATTATTTCCTAATTAGTTGCTTGCTTACTGACTTGATGGCTTGTTTATTTCGTAATGGATATTTTGATCTTTTATTACTTTCAGTTTTGATAAGGATTATCATTCCTATTTGAAGCCTTGGTAGATGGTTGGAAGACTTGGTTTTTGCCATTTAACAAATCCCACTTTTTATTTGATCCTTTCTTGGAATTTAGCTGAATCGACCAGAAAGTTGATTTGAGTGTGTTTATCTCTATTTCCATTGCATCAGTCTGGTATCAGTGTTGAGACTTGCTTCTAGAGATGGCACCAAGAGCATGACCTTTAGTTCACATCTTTGTTAAGGATGTTCTGCATCGCGAAGAGATGATGCAACGTCAACAACAAATATATTTGTTGACTTATTGGATACATGTGTTGTTGGAGGGACAACGGTAATTATATTTGACCCAACAAATGGATACAATATTGCTGCAAAATCACTATGATTTGGTGGCTAACAAGTTGGTAGGAGACGATAATCTCTTTGTCCCTTTCAATCTTGAGAAGCAAATGGGTATTGGTTCTAAAGACTACAATGACCCACCTATTTTTGACATTGAGATGGATGAAGATGTGCAAGCGAGGCACGCAAACAAACATGTTCTTGTAGTGTGTTTTTTGGATGGCTTTGATTTTATTTTGTATACTTTTGCATTTTGCATGGATTTTGTTTTGTTTTTGTGTGCTTTGGTGATATGCAAGCTTTTTTTTTTTTTATATTTTAAGGATGGTTATTATTTTTGACACTTTACTATATAATTTTTTGAGTAGAATTATGAAAATATTTAATCTGATTAGGCTAGAAGATTTGGTGGAAGTTTGATATTTATTCAACTTCTCAAAAATGTTATTTTAGATTAATGAATTAAGAGCACATCTGAATGCATTGTCCTTCCTGCACACTTAGAAGAACTTAGTAACATTCTACTTCTGCCAAACATTACATACATGTAACAGTAACACCGTAATTATCAGTAGCCATTTTACATATAAGTGAGTGTTGTGTGTGCAGGTTCAACTATCAGCATTATAGCTCTTCCAGCATTCAATTGAACTCACATCTTCCCCGAATGAAAAGAAAATGAAAAGAAATACTGAAAAACGTAGAGTAAATACCCAAGAGTAAGTGGGATGATCAAGAGTGGTAAAATGAGGGAAATATTCTTGGAGCTGCTGCTCAACAATGGACTTCTGGAGAAGGGTACACTACAACAAAATACCGAAATCGCGACAAAAAATGTTGTCGCATAAATAGAGACTTTGTTGCAAAAATAATTTAGCAACGACAATATGTTCGTTGCAGGTGTTGTCGCCCTATATGAGTAACGGAATGTATTCTGCGACATCTTTCGATCATTCATCGCATTAACAAGCTTGCAACATTATTTGTTTGACGTGGAAAGTAAGAAATAACAACAAAACATTTGTTGTCATAATGTTGTCACAAAGCATTATGTCGTGAAAAATCAAAAGAGTGGCAAATCAATTTGTCGCAACGATTATTCCAATTAAGTTTTTGCGAGAAAAATGTTTGTTACAAATATTATGTTTAAGACACAACTTTTGTTACTGATTTTTTTTTTTTTTTTTGCAACAACACATGCTCTTAGTTATATACCTTTAATAAATAGTCATGTTTGTCGCGAAATATAATTTACAACGCATTTTATATGTTGCATAATATATTTTAAGATATTCAACATTTGTAGCAAAATTTATCATGTAACAAGTCATGTTTGTAATTAAATTTATTTCACAACAGAGAGAGTTTGTCACCATATTATAGTTTTAAAAACTAATGCCACTAATATTATATTAATATATATTTATATTTAATTAAAAGAATTAAAAATTTAAAATATTTGAAAAACACCAACAAACAAATAAGAAATTGCAAACATTTCCATTCAATAAATTCATTGTTCAAAATTACATGAACTTTGCTTTCCCTTCAAATCAATAATAACTTCTTCAAATTACATAATTATTATCTCGTAGGCATAATCTGCAATCAAATGAGCATTTAGTCCCAACCACTCATTCACATGATTGACCATGTCTTTAACTTGAAAAATTATACAAATCAAGACCATCTTCAATTGTCTTACTGTCATGACCAGCAATCCAAATGTAATTGTAATAGTGTAGAGCGCTTACGTCTCAGATTAATCAAGACCATCTTCCAATCAGATTTGAAATGGTAATCCTTGCTGCCAACTGCAATATTTTCAACAAACATATCCCATCATTTCTCAACACTAATCTCAAATTTATCAAGATAGTAAATTTCACAGGCTAGTATTTGTCGAGAACTATGGCAGCAATCGAAACTCAGCACCTTCGACAATAGTAAAGAAACTCATTTATAAGCTATTGTCAACAAATTTTACAATTTCACCAATATTCATCTCCTAGGTCATAGTCAAAACCCAATAAAATCTTGAAATAAAAAAATCAGAAAATGAATTAAAAGATAAATTTACCTCAGACCCACATCCTTGAATCAGTGCTCAAGAACTCCTGTATATTGAATCATCCCCACAGTATCAATAATAACTCAAAAAAATGTGAAATTCGAAGTCTTTCACACTATAGCCCAGGGAGTCAGTATTGATACGATGAAATTCAAAAAAGAAGGCATTTACGCTATATAAGGATTGAAAAAATGCTAAAAATCAAAGTGAGGCTACTCCGAAAATAGATTCCTATTACCTTTCTTAGCGGTAGTACCCTTCTCGAGCGCGCTTTAGTTGACGTCCAAGAGCAGCCATTGATTTCTCATCACTGGAAGAATTGCCGGAGAGGGAGGAAGGTAAGAGATCTCATCAACACTTGACAGAATTTCACGAACGGAAATAGGGTTATGATAACGGGTAGGGTTGGTTTGAAAAAGTTTAAACCGTGATTTGACCTTACCCAACTCATTTTTAAATCAAAATCGACCCAACCCGACCCAATCGGGTCGGGTCGGGTCCGCGGTGTCTGGTTTTTGGGCCCAGCTCTAGAAGGAAGTTTTTTGGGCTTGGACTTTTAAAATATGGAAGGAAGTGTGTTTGTTCCATAAAGTTTTTTTAATTATTATTTTGATCAATTACTATTAATTGTCGATCAACTAGCAGCTCGAGCAAGAATTATTAGATATGCGTGCCAGACTATCTCAATTTGAGACACTAATACATAAGTTCATATCGGGTCAAGTTGATCGACAACGTTCAACATGTCACCACTTACTCATAATATATGAATTATGATTTGTTTATTTATTTACTTTAATTGTTGAGAAATCTATTTTTATTTATGGATTGGTTCGACCTAGTAGTTCTTTTTTTGTAAGCTATGAGTAATTGAAAGTTTAATTGTCTAATGATATTTTTTTTTTGTGGAAATAAATTTTTTTCTATAAATTTTATAAAGCTTTTATTAT
>CAIGRN010029244.1:0-12918 GCA_903798345.1 Fraxinus anomala
GTTGCCAACACCTATCACTTCGTCTTCCAGCTAGGACTTCGACTTGTAACAATTTTTCTCAAAGTTGCCAACACCTATCACTTCGTCCTCTAGCTAGGACTTCGGCTTGCAACAACTTTTCTCAAAATTGCCAACACCTATCACTTCGTCCTCCAGCTAGGGCTTCGACTTGCAATAATTTTTCTCAAAGTTGCCAACACCTATCACTTCGTCATCCAACTGTGACTTCGCTCCGCAACAACTTTTCTCAAAGTTGCCAATGCCTATCACTTCATCCTCCAACCAGGACTGCGCTCTGCAACAAATTTTATAAAAGTTTCCAACACGTATCACTTCTTCCTCCAGCCAAGACTTCACTCTGCAACAATCTTTCTCAAAGTTGCCAACACCTATCACTTGTCCTCCAAATAGGACTTCGCTCTGCAACAACTTTTCTGAAAGTGGTCAACACCTATCACTTCGTCCTCCAACCAGGACTTCGCTTTGTGACAACTTTTCTAAAAGTTGCCAACACGTATCACTTCTTCCTCCAGCCAGGACTTCGCTCTGCAACAAGTTTTATCAAAGTTGCCAACACGTATCACTTCTTCCTTCAGCTTGGACTACGCTCTGCAACAACTTTTCTCAAGGTCGCCAACGCCTATTATCTCATCCAGTATGTTGTAACTTCTCCCAGAGTCACACTCAACTCTACATCCTCCCATCAGGGTTTCGCTCATGCATACCTTTTTGTCTCGTCTACTAGATACGCATATACCCCGCAGGATGATACAATATAACTGCCTCTACAAAGTCCATGCATTATATATTCATACACAGACTTGAGGGACTGTTGTTACGGGCCTCTTGAGGCCCTCCACTTTGTCCATCCACCTCATCCGCCAAGTGGCGATCGAACTAAACGGCGTTGCCACATGACAAACAAATTGAATCACCTCGACCGAACTGAGTCCATAAATCCGAACTGAAGCACTATTTACTGCACCTCGTAGAATACCAAACTCATCCGCCACTTACGGCAGATGCAAAGGCTCACACTCTGCACTCGCTACACCTCACAATCCACTTTGCCACACCTCCACCAAGATCTTTTATAAGATCTCTCCAAAGTCAAGTCCTTGACTGATTGATGGGACAGGTGACAAGCCACAAACGGTCAACTCAATTGCTATGTCAGAAATCATTTAATACCCACCAACCTATGGATGGACAGATTGATGCCTATGAAAGGATGACCTACCCGAGATCTGGAGCCACATGTCCCCTCATCCAACGGTTCGCTCCTCTCTTGTATAAATACCCCCACACAATGGTAAATAAGGGGTTGAAAGGTGAACACTCTAAGTCTTTAATTCTAAAATGTCGACACTTTATTTACACACGATCTCAGCCTCGTCCCAGTGACCGCTCACCGCCGGATGCCACTATCCACTTGACTGAAAAGCTGACTTGACCGTCGGAGTGCTCGCGAATGCTTCCACCCCCACTGAAAAAGGCCACGAGTGACTAACGGTGTGCTACCGTGTGCAGGAAGGAGCTTACGTGGAGTACTATTCTGTTGGCCACATGTCGGAACCATTTTTCGGGGTCAACAATGCTCTTTTTTTTTTTCAATTTGACAGCACACATTCTTATGGATTGATATTACCAATTCTGTGTTCTTCTTCCCATCTAAAATATCTCTTTATCAAGGGGTAAAGGAATTAAATAGAAAGGAGTTAATGAATTAAAAAAACCATATACAATCTCAAAAGGTGTATAAGTAGTAGTAGAATGTATGGCCCTATTATATGCAAATTCTATGCATGGCAAGCTTTTTTCCCAACTCTTTAAATTCTTATTGACTATAGTGCGCAAAAGTTGTGTCAATAATAAACTACCTTAGTTTCTCCATCTATTTGTGGGTGACAAGTAGTAGAAAATAATGGTTCGGTTCCCAACTTACCCCACAATATCCTCCAAAAATGACTAAGGAACTTATCTCTATCAGACACAATACTCCTATCCAGTGGAGTCGCACTATTTTCTTAATGAATAAGTCAGTTATGTTCGTGGCATCATCCGTTTTACGACAAGGAATAAAGTATGCCATCTTAGTAAACCTATCCATTACCAAATATATGGAATCTCTACCTTTTTTAGTTCTAGGCAATCCCAACACAAAGTGTATACAAACTTTGTGGTAAAACTTTAGACTTAGCCTTTTTACATACAGTGCATCTATATATTATCGGCGATTGTGTTGGTTCCTTGAACCACTACATTTAAATCAAGCTTAAAACATTGATTTCATGGCTTTCTTGGGTTGAATCAATCTTGTGTGAGTTTCCTAGCTACCAATGCTACGTGGGTTCGCATCAGCTCGTATTAGAGTGGGGCTCCAAAAATCAAGGTTATATCCTAGTTATTTTCTTTTTTTTAGTCTTTTGTTTTGCATTCTTCGCATTCTTCATTTTTTTGAGTCTCCAATCCATAAAATATGTCAAATGAGGTGATATAGCTGTTCGAAAGGTTGTTTGAGGATGTGAGACAGATTGGATTGACAAAACATGTTGCTTGCTAATTTACATAAAGAACAACAAAGAGAAATCCCTAACGCAAGGAGGACAGGGACCTCATAGAGTGGATTATTTTGGTGAATGGGAGGCGAATAGTGATATTAACGAGGATGTATTGGTAGATGTCGAGTTAGGAAGAATGAGAATGGTATTGATAGAAGTATGGGCAATATCAAGATGACAATTCCTTTATTCAAAGAAAGGAGTGATTTGGAAGCGTAATTAGAGTGGGAAACAAATAGAGTTGATATTGATTGCTATAATTACACGGAGGAAAAGAAGGTAAAGATTGCGATACTTGAATTTACAGATTATGCTATTATTTGGTGGGATCAAGTAGTAACATCTAGGAGGAAGAATCGTGAGAGGCCATACATGGGAAGAATTGAAGGCTATCATGAGGAAGAAGTCTTCTTCGTGCCTAATCATTATTATTGGAAGTTTTATCAAAAATTGCAAAGCCTCTACCAAGGTTCTAGGAGTATGGAGGATTATCACAAGGAGACGGAGATTGCGAAGATTAGAGCAAATGTTGAAGATGATAGGGAGGCCACCATGGAACGATTTTTGAATGGTTTGTATGGGCATATAGAACATTATGTGGAGTTGGAAGATATGTTACATGTAGCTATGAAGGTGGAAAGGCAATTGAAAAGGAAGGGGACAACTATTCATCGGGTTCTAGCTCTCCTTGAAAACCGAAGTGGGATAATATTAAAAGTGATGGGGCTACTTTAAAAAGTAATACTAAGCCACTGAAGGGAAAATAGGAAGTTGCTAGCAAAGTTACACCCAAGGTGGATTCCTAACCCTCTACGAATCAGTATATCAAGTACTTTAGGTGATTGAGATTGGAACACATTGCTCCTCAATGTCCAAACAAGAGACCAATGATCTTACATGACAATGGGGAAGTGGTGAGTGATAGTGAGGGTGAATATGATGACATGTCGTAATTGGAACGTGCTAGCAATGGTGATGAAGTGGAGTATGCATTGGGAGAGTTATTGGTTATAGGGTGAGCTCTTAGTGCTCAAGTCAAAGTACATGACTTGGAGCAATAAACGGAGAACATACAAGATACTACGTCAACAACAAGGTGTGTAGTATGATTATTGATGGGGATAGTTGTACCAATGTGGCTAGCACAACACTTGTTGAAAAATTGGGATTACTATACTAAAACATCCTAAACCTTATAAATTTCAATGATTGAATGAATGTGGAGAGGTATCATGCTAGGCATAATTTATTAGGGAGGCCATGGCAATATGATAGAACGGTGATTCATGATGGGTACAAAAATAGTACAATTTTACTAAGGATGGAAAATCTATTACTCTTGTACTGTTGACACTACAACAAGTGTATGAAGATCAAATCAAGTTTTAAAGTGAGAAGAAAAAATATTGACAGAAAAGGGGAATGAGATTGACCATTCACAACAAGAGAGTAAGAGAGAAAATAGTGAGGTGGCTGAAAGTGAGAAAATAGAGTAGAGCCAAAAGAGAGAAAATAAAAAGAGTCTTGTGAGAGGGGAGAAAATTCAAAAGTGAATTTATTTGCAAATGGGAGTAAGTTGAAGAGGGAAATAGTTGAGAACTGATTAATTATCTTGTTGGTTTATAAGAAGTCATTCCTCAATCTTGAAGATGTGTTGTAGGATATCGAAGATGTGTTCCCGGAGGACATGCCTAGTGGGTTACCACCCATTTGAGGCATTGAATAACAAATTGACTTTGTACCTGGAATTGTCATTCTAAACAGACCGACTTATCAGAGTAATTCGAAGGAGACTAAGGAACTTCAAATGCAATTTGAAGATTTGATGAGCAAAGAGTATGAGAGGGAGAGTATAAGTCTATGTGCCATGCCATGCTACTTGTGCCCAAGAAAAATAGAACTTGGAGGATGTGTGTCAACTGCAGGGTGATGAACAATATAACAGTAAAGTATCATCATCGTATTCTTAAGTTATATGATATGTTAGACGAATTACATGGATCATGCATATTTAATAAAATTGACCTTAAAAGTGGTTATCACTAGATTAAGATGAGAGAAGGAAATGAAAGGAAAACTACTTTTAAAAGTAAATATGAGTTGTATGAGTGGTTAGTCATGCCGTTTGAACTTACTTATGGACTTAGCACATTTATGAGATTAATGAATCATGTTTTACGTGCATTCCTAGATAATCTAGTAGTTTATTTTGATGACATCTTGGTGTATAAGGATCTAAATGAGCATATAGGGCATTTACGATGTGTGCTTGTCGTCTTAAGGTAAGAACAAATTTATGCTAATTTTAAAAAGTGCACATTTTGCATGGAAAATTTTGTTTTGCTTGGTTATGTCGTTAGTGCTAAGGGTATTGAAATAGATGAGGAGAAAATCAAAGCTATCAAGAAATGACCAACACCTAAAAGTATAAATGAGGTAAGGAGCTTTCATGGGTTAGCTAGATTTTATAGGCTTTTTGTTAAAGACTTTAGTACACTTGCCACACCACTCACACAGATTATAAAGAAAAGTGTAGAATTTCATTGGGGGCATTGAACAAGAATATGCTTTTAATAGCATTAAAGATAGGTTGTGTACCGCACCGGTTTTATTATTACCTAACTTTAACAACACTTTCGAGATTGAATGTGATGACTCAGGAATCGGTATTAGAGCTGTCTTAATACAGGAACAAAGGCCAATCACTTTAGTGAAAAACTAAGTGGAGTAGCTCTCAATTATCCTACATATGACAAGGAGTGGTATGAACTTGTTCAAGCATTGAGACATGACAACATTAGCTATGGCCAAACGAATTCTTGATTTACACTGACTATGAGTCATTGAAGCATTTAAGGGGTCAAGGCAAGCTAAACAAGAGACATGCAAGGTGGATTGAGTACATCGAGACATTTCCTGATGTTATTCGGTACAAACAAGGTAAAAAAATGTGGTAGCGGATACTTTATCAAGAAGGTACGTGCTTTTAACTTCTTTAGATGCTTAGGATTTGAATAAGTTTAAGATATGTATGATAATGATTTAGATTTCTCTAATATATATGAATTATGTGATAAGGGTGATGTGGATAGATTCTCTAGGCATGATGGTATTTATTTCGAGAAAATAAGTTATGTATTCCTAAATGTTCAATGAGAGAATTATTAGTACGTGAAGCACATGGTGGAGGTCTAATGGATCATTTTGGGGTTAAGAAGACCTTAGAGATGTTAGATGAACATTTTNGAAGACCTTAGAGATGTTAGATGAACATTTTTATTGGCTTAAGATGAAAGTTGATGTTGAACGGATTTGTAGTAGATGCATCACTTGCAAAAAGTCTAAATCTAAGGTTCTACGTCAGGGTTTATATACGGCATTATCTGTTCCTAGTGAACCTTGGGTTGATGTGTCTATAAATTTTGTGTTGGGTTTACTGAGGACTAAAAAAAGAAGAGATTCTATATTTGTGGTGGTAGATAGATTTAGTAAGATGTCACATTTTATTCCATGTCACAAAACTAATGATGCCACGAATATTGTGGATTTATTTTTTAAGGAAGTAGTATGGTTACATGGGATTCCTAGAAGCGTTGTATCAAATACGGATGTTAAATTTCGTAGTCACTTTTGGAGGATTTTGTGGAATAAGTTAGGAACCAAGATATTATTTTCTACTACTTGTCACCCACAAATGGATGGGCAAACTAAGGTTGTTAATAGGATTATGATACAATTGTTACGCACTATAGTTAATAAGAATTTAAAGAGTTGGGAGGAGTGTTTTACCATTCATAGAATTTGCATATAATAAAGCCACACATTTTACTACTTCTTACTCACCTTTTGAGATTGTATATGGTTTTAATCCACTAACACCTTTGAATTTAACTCCTTTACCTGTGAATGAAAGGGGCTATAGCTTAGATGGAAAGAAGAAGACTGACTTGGTGAAATCCATGAAAAGGTAAGGTCGCAAGTTGAGAAGAAAAATGAGCATTATACTTCTCAAACAAATAAAGGATGAAAGTGCGTTACATTTGAAACAGGAGATTGGGTTTGGGTGCACTTGAGGAAAGAGCATTTTTCCAGAACAAAGAAAGTTGAAGTTGTAGCTACGGGGAAATGGGTCATTCCAAGTCCTTGAAAAGATCAATGATAATGCCTAAAATTAGATCTTCTAGGTGTGTAGAATGTTTTGGCTACTTGTAACGTCTCCAATCTTTCTCTCTTTGATATATGTACAAATTCGAGGTCGAATCCTTTCGAAAAGGGAGGGGATAATGTGATTCAGGATACGAGGAAAAGTTCAAGCAAGGATCCATTGGTTGTTGAGGACGAGCTAATGACTAGATTGCGAGCGAAGCGAGTCAAGGAGGCTATGGGATTGTTTGCTCAAAATACAGTGGACGAAACATTGATCACAACAAGCAAAGGAACAAGTCTCATGTTGGGCATGGAAGCTAAAACGAAGTTGAACAACTCGATTCAAGCGATGGATGGAGAAACTGGAGGGGTCAACTGTTCAGCCACATAGTTGTCTCGCATGTCCCTTTACCAAAACCCAGTGGAGAATTCATTTGACCTATGCAACCGTATAGATTTACATTATGCAATAGCATAGTTGATTCCCGACAGCGAATTTTCCCAAATTTCGCGTAATCTTCAATTTAAGTTAAAACTCTATTTTGTGATATGTTTTTGCTATTTTTTTTTTTGGCTTAATTCCGTTTCGAACTAGGTTTTATGGGTTCTATATAAGGTGAGTATATTCATTGTAAAAACGTACATAATTTTATTAAGAGATTAATTGAAAGGCATATTGCTTTCTTCTTGTTCTTCGTCGAGCTAATTGTGAACTTATCAAAAATATTTCTTGTGGCATTCAAACAAAAACGAATGTGATTCTTGAGTCTTGTAATCATGGGGTCAACATATTGTCGGCGATTGTGTCGATTCCTTTATTCATTATTTTTGAATCAAGCTTAAAACATTGATTTCTTGGCTTTTTTGGGTTGAATCAATTTTGAGTGGGTTTCGTAGCTACCATAGCTACTATGTTCTCTTTACCTTATCTCCAAATACCACATTCATCTGCTCGAATTGTTATTGCATGGCCCTCATCATGATGACTTGATTGTCTCCTTCTCCAGATATTGTTTCTTTTTTATGAGACATCCTAATACCTAGAATTTGTATGCCTCACGTGTTTGCACCTGTGTTTCACAATTCTTGCATTTTCCTCTCAATGCTTTCTTTCAAGTTCTCTAAGGAACTAATTGATCTCAATAAAAAAATTCCCTTGTTAGGTTCAAATCCGAAAGAACAAGGAATTTAAGACGGATAATGACTCGACAAAAAGGACCCAAGAAAGAAATGAACAAAAGAATTGAATGAAAACACAACGAAGAATTTCAAGTAATTGTTTCTTGGTCTACCATGTGCATGCATTGTATGAATCTAGACGCACATGATTTGTTGTTTAGTTTGATTTGAACTCTATTTGTTTAGGTTTATCCAATTGTTTTTCGAGTAAATTAGAGTTTCTTCATGTTCACCTATACATTGATTAATTATAAAGTGAGGATTTGCTTTCAATTTTGTTCTTAATTAAACTATCCATAACTTCACAAAGATTTTCGATCTTTGTGCCGTTCAACCCTTCAAACATTTGTTCTTGATTCCGGAAATCATTGATTCAAGGTTCTTCTTTCAATTTTATCTTTCTTGGGGTTCATCTAAGCTCTTGTCATGGGTTCCCGGGTACATCTTGTAAAGGAGTTCACTTGAGTTGGTATCAGAGCTTTCGCTCTAAAATCAAGTTTTGGTTTTTTTTTTTTTCCTTTTTTTTTTCAATTCTAATTTCTCGTGTCTCTTTCATTGAATCCATTCTTAGAGTCACTCACATCGAAAAGTCACACCAAGCATTATCAAGAATTGATTTGTGCACCAACTCAAAATTTTTTTCTAGTTTCTTGCCTTGCGATTGATCTATCCCATTAAGTTCGCATAAAAAAGAGCACAAAACTCAAAAGAAAAATTAAGAATAGTTCTATTAAAGCTCAAGAAATTTCATGAAAAACATAATCAAATTTCAAGAATCCTTTTTTTCTTGGAATTCTTGTGGTGTGTTATTTTTCAAGAAAAACTATTGTTACTATTGATACATAAATCATCATTGAAATTCGATATTGTTGTAAAAAAAGCTTAAACCAATTTCAAGAAATCATTTTCTTAAAGTTCTCGTGGTGTTCCATTCTTGTGATTTTTCCTTCTTCAGTAATTAACATCTAGGGAGGAGAGTAATCAATTCTTTATATTGAAAGCCATGCAACAAAAATTCGAGTGTATGAATGTTGTATTTGGAGAAATCAAGAATGGAATGGATAGGCAATATACTGTGATTGCAAGTTTACAAAGGGAACAACAATCAGTTGGAAGACTAGTTGGGAGTAGACAAAATAGGCATTGAACGGTTCCTTTAGGTGAATATGAGGATGAAAATGAGCCTAAGATGGAGATGAGGAGCATATATAGCCTCTAAAGTGGAAGTAGACAGATTTGGACCTAGAGGAGGTAGGAGTTGTAGAGGTGGTCCTAGGAGAGGGTTCGGTGGCTGTGATGGAGATACAATTGATCGAAAATTGGTTAGTATTAAGATGAAAATATCTTCCTTCCAAGGTACAAACGAACCTGAAGTTTATTTGGAGTTGGAATTGATATTTGATTGGCAAACTACTCTAAGGAGATAAAGGTGAAGCTTGCAGTGATAGAATTCACTAATTATACATTAATATGGTGGGATCAATTGTTGACAAAATAGGAGGAGAAATCATGAGAGACCTATAGAAACTTGTGGTGAACTAAAAGCTCTCATGTGGAGGAGAATTGTACCTAGTCATTACTATAGGACCTTTATCAAATATTATGGAGCCTTAAAGTTCAAGGATCGTAGAGGATTACCATAAGTTGATGGAGGTGGCTATGACAAGGGATAATGTTGAGGAATATAGGGAGGCCAAATGGTTAGGTTTCTGAATGGGTTAAAAATGGTTATAGCCAATGTAGTTGAATTACAACACTACATGGCATTGGAAGACATGGTGTACATGTGATGTGAACCCACATAGCAATAGTAGCTCCGAAATCCACAAAAGATTGAATCACAACCCAAGAAAGTTAAAATCCCGGTTTGAAGGTTGACACAATAATTTATTGAATCAAGGAATCAAAGTTATGAAAGAACTTAACTCCTTAATTACAAAAACTATTAACCTTGATATGAATTTGTTGATCGCCACAAAGATAAAATCTTTGATAAGTTCAAAATTAAGTTCAATGAAGAACAAGAGGAAAGCAAATATCGCTTTATTAATTCTCTCAATAATGTGTTGTTTTTACAATGAAAAGAATGGATCTTATTTATAGGGAGCCCATAAAAACCTAATTAAAACTGGATTATATAAAAAAGATACTATAATAAGAGTTCTACCAAAAATAAACTGCTGGAAAAAAATTCTGAAAAAATGCATTCCGACTCCTGCGGCAGCATAGAACTAACAAAATTCCACTTCTTTGTTTTAGGAATAGTACATGCTATAACATCCTGTTTTATACTATGCAACAACATAGTTATTCGACAGGTCGTCATTTTCATTTAATTGAATCAAGTTCAACAATTGAGGTTCCTCTTCCATGTCCAATATGAAATTTGATGTTTTGCTTGTTGCAACCGAAGTCTCGGCCCATTTAACTTGAACAAGTAATCCCATGGCTTCCTTGATCTTTGCTCGTGATCTCGTCATTGGTTCTTCTTCAAGTTGAGCAGGATCTTTGTAAGATTTTTTTCCCTCCATGGATCGTATCAACATTGCTATGAAGGTGGAGAGAGGTAATTGAAAAGAAAAGGAGTAATAAAGTATTCTTCAGGTTTTAATTCTCCTTGGAGATGATGATGATAATAATAATAATAATAATAATAATAATAATAATAATAATAATAATAATAATAGGAGTGATGTGATTGTTTTAATGAGTAAGGCCGAGCCACCTAGGGAAAAAGAAGAGGCAGCTAGCAAAAATAAATCCAAGCCAGAGATCTAACCTTCTAGTGATAGTGAAAATGTTGAGTTACAGAACTATGTGGAGTTCGAGGACATGGTGTTTGGCTATGAAGGTGGAGAGGCAATTGAAATGAAAAGGAGCAGCAAAGTATTCTTTGGAATCTAATCCTCCTTGGAGACTGAAGTGGGTTAATAATAATAGGAGTGATGGGCAGTTCAAAGGGCAAGACCGAATTACCTAGGAAAAAAAGAGTAGCTAGCAAAAATAAACCTAAGTTAGATTCTCAACCTTCTAGAAATAGGGATTTTAAATGCAGGTTCAGGGCACATTGCATTACAATGCCCAAATGGAAGGCAATGATTATGCGTGATAATGAAGAATTGGTCATTGAGGATGAGAATGACAGTGACGAGATGCACGAGCTGAGGATGATAGTGATAGTGATGGGGGTAGAGTATGTTGTAGAAGGTGAAACTCTTATTGCGAGGTGTGCACTTAGTGCACAAATTAAGGTAGATGATATGGAGTAGCAGAGAGAGTCTATTTCATATGAGATGTTAATTAACAACAAGGTGTGTAGTATGATTATAGATGGGGGAGTTGTACCAATGTAGTACCACTCTTGTTGAGAAGTTGGGCTTAAACTAAAACATCCTTGACCCTATAATAAGTTACAATGGTTGAATGAATATGGAGAGGTCATGATAGGATCCATGAAAGGAAACAAACTTACAAAGATCTGGCTAAATTTGAAGAGGAACCAATGACGAGATCGTGAGCAAATAAGATCAATGAAGTCATGCATTTACTTGTTCAAGCTACGAAAGCCAAGAGTTTTCAGTTAACCAACCAGATGCCAGGTTTCATGTTGGGCATGAAGGAGGAAACAAGTTGGATGCATTGGAATTAAGAAAATAAAATTGGACCCCAATTTGATAACTATGTTGTCGCATAGTATAAAATGGGATACTGTCACATGTACTATTCTTGAAACAAGGAAATAGAATATTTGTTGTTCTATGTGGTCGCATAGTTCATTTTTTGGACGTGTTTTTTAAGATTTTCCTAGAAGTCTATTTTTGGTAGTACTCTTGTTATGGTATCTTTTTTATACAATTCTTTTTTAATTAGGCTTTTATGTGTTCCCTATATATATGATTCATTAAAATCATTGTAAAAAAGGAACAAATTATTGAGAGATTAGATCAAAGTAAGGTTTCTTTCTCTTGTTCTTCATTGAACTAAATTTCAAACTTATCAAAGATCAATTCTTTTTGGTGTTCAACAAATTCATAGCAAGGTTCATATTTTTTTAATTAAGGGATCAAGTTCTTCCATAACTAAATTACGCATACTGGTCATATCTGGTGCCTATGCATACTGGTAGCATGATACGAAAGTGATGCATGACGGGTTTAAAAATAGGTATAACTTTGTCAAAAATGGAAAGGCGGTTATTCTTGTTCATTTTATACCAAAATAGGTCTAAGGACCAATTGAAGTCAAAAAGTGAGGCAAAAAAAGTGATATGAACCTCGTTACAGGATGTACCCTGAAAACCACACAAGATTTGATATGAATCCCAAAAAAAGCAAAAATCAGAGTTTAACCTTCACCCAATGATTTCTTGAATCAATAACCAAGGCTGGAAGGGTTGAATGTCACAAAGATTGAAAGCGAATCCTCACTTTATGATTAATCTCTCAAAATAATGTATTTTTCTTGTTTGTACAATGCATAAAGCCTTACATGGACATGGTTCAACCATTTTACTTTTGGGTTCTTCAATATTGATGCTTGCATAGGCAAAGACTGCGTGGGCATGGCTTTTCAAATCAGCTCCCTCTTCCTTAGCTTGAATCAAATGTACTATGTTTGTTTCTTCCTTCATGCCCATCTTGAAAATTGGTGTCTTGCTCATTGCACTCGAAATCTCAGCCCGTGTAACTTGAACAAGTCCTTGCATTTCATTCTTAATCTTCCTTTACTCTTGGTCATGTTATTGGTTCATTCGAAACACATCAAGAATCCTTGCTAGCTTGCCCTCAATTGATACCCATCAACGTGAACCGAGAGCTCAAGTGCAATGAACAAGACATCAACTTTTAAGATGGGCGTGAAGGAAGAACCAACCTTAGTGCATTTTATTCAACTTAAGGAAGATGAAGTTGATCCGAAAAGCCATGCTCAAGCAAGGCTTTAATTCCATTGCCCATGCAATGACCAAAAATTAAAGACTCGAGAGTAAAATGTTTGTACCATGTGCGTGCATAGTGTTCAAATAAATCCCGCA
>CAIGRN010029245.1:0-11742 GCA_903798345.1 Fraxinus anomala
AACATGATGTTGAAAGAAATGTCATTTTTTGACGTTTAGCTTATAAAAGAAAAAAGAAATGATAGTTGCTGGGCTGTACAAAGACCGCTAGGTGCTCAAGTAGTTAAGGGACTGTCCAATCATAAGTTTCCCATTGTCCCATTAAAAGTTTGCGGGCTTGAATCCAGACATCATATATCATGCGTAACTTTCCTATATTACAATTTAACAGGGGCTGCAAGATTTCACAAAATAGATAGCTTTCGAATGAAAAGCACCAAATGCAATTGAGATAAATAGAAACAGACAGGAAAAGGGAGGAGAGAGAAGAATGAACAAAGAAGAAAAGAAAGTAAATTAAATTAAAGAAGTGCAAAACTAAACTTCATTCTGGCTTTCAAATTTTTGCTCATAGTTCCTGTAGCACAGTAGTGAATAATGAATGACCTTTAATTTTTTATCCTTGGAAACCTGCCTGCAATCCTGTATGGTTGTTAACAAACCTGTATTCTTTGAACGGTTCATAACTTGTCAAGAAATGAATTGAGAATTTTAAAATAATTCATTAACTTGTTCTACTGTTATAAGTCGAATGGTCCCTGCACTTGCACATATTTTGGTTGATTTATCATTTGATATATCAGGATTTTATAGACTGTTCCTGCTCGTGTGCCTACCCATTTTCTGACCATTACTTTCTTTTACAATGTGAAGAGCAGATGAGCACAGAAGAAGGATTATCTGAAACTACTGCACTAAGTGCAAGCATGCTCACCTTTCAGGGTCTAGTTTATGTTCTTGATGACAGTTGGATGTTATCAGGCCTGGGCCTTAATTATGGTCACGACGAAGAGGCCCTCAGGACAGCGGCGGTGTTGCATTTTAACGGGAATATGAAACCATGGCTCGAGCTTGGCATTCCTAAATACAAAAGTTCTTGGAGGAAGTTTCTGAACCTACAAAATCAGTTCTTGAGTGATTGTAATGTAAATCCGTAGATGCCAGAACATCGTGTTTCAAAGATGCAACATATGGGATTGACAAAGCAGGAAGATGTTGTTCTCTTATGTGCGCTGCTCAAAAGAATCTCTGTTCAAGCTGAGGTAATCATGGCAAGTACTAGCCACGATGAATTTGACATAAATATCGAATTCGTGGGCGATAAAAGAAGAAAAACTATTCTTTCTTACTTTCGGCAAGACCTGAGGGTAGGAGGGTTCTTGCAGTGGTGAAATTTGCTAGGATTGGAAAACGTTTTATGAAGTTAGACGTGCCTTTCTGATGCATTTCGGAAACGCATCAAGGGTAGAGTTCACTTATACTAAATGGAGTCAAGTGATGACAGTAGACTTTTGTAGACAATTTTTTTCATGATTACTTCAAGGATTAGTTGTCATTTGTGAAACAAGAACTTGAGGAGAAAATTTAATTGTTCAGTTCCCATGGATCTTTCTTTCTTTTTGTGGTATTGTTCTGTAGCATTTGAGACTTGTATGAGATTATTATTTTTTACTTCTTCCATCACTTTTTTCGCGGTTCCCCATGGGTTGGATCTATTGAATGAGATCCTGGATCGTATAAACTAATTTTCTCACTTTCCATATTTGATTTCAATAATTCTCCGATGTTTCTACACATTATCCACTCAACAATTCACCAACAAATGGTCCCTATTCGAGTATCTTGGGATATCTATGATAATGATAACCAAAAGAACATATCATGTGCAACTAAATGTTTAGTACGTAGAATTGGAGAAGATCTACAAGTTTTGAATTCGACTAAAAAAGGCAATGGAAAATGAATATAATGAAAGAGGATAGGGGAATTCGTGTATATTTATACCCGTGAGGAAGTTGTGAATACAAGCAATCGTGGACATATGTGAAGCACTCTATTTACGCACAAGTCAAAACTATGCTAAAATTTCTTCCTATACTTTCTATTGACGGATCAAAGTTCCTTCTATTCGACTGCTGCATTTCCACTTCAGCAAACAAGCTGATCGAGCTTTGAGGCTTTTATCCTGTGTGACAGTAGTCTAGTCAACTCCGACGTGTCGAGGTGGAGGATCCAAACATCTGGTCAAGGAGGATGACTAAGGCCATGGCAAAAGCCAAATCAAATTCAGAATGTACGATGAGATGGAAAACGTCCATTCCAAAAGAAACTCCTCTCAAGGCGGCCTCCTTCTGCTTTATCTCAGCCATTGGCCGCCGCTTTTCGTCATGCACCGCACAGCACCGCTTCGTGTACGATCCTTCAATCTTGTAAAGTACTTTGTTTCTATTTTGCGATAAAATTGTTTCTTTGCAGCTTCCTGGAGTCACTAGAGCCAGGGATTTACCATGCAGCAAATTCACCTGTTTTCTCACTGTGTAACTAGGATTAACCCCTTTCTCTCCTTCGAACACCAACCAGCTGTCCCCCAAGCTCAATCTCTGTCATTTTGCACTCAAAATTCATCAGAAATAAGTCTGAGCGAAATGAAACGAGACGCAATATGTATATAGGTATACCTTGCGGAGGATGGTGAAAAGAGAGTTGCCGAAGGCGTCCATAAGAACAATTTTTCCTTTATCTCCGGCCATGTAATTGTCGACTCGAAAGACGAGGTTTCCCTTGGAGTCGAACACCGTGAAACCGTCGCAGTTAAAGAGGAGTGATTTCTTCCAGACGGTAAGGACCACCGAGCTGCTGGCATCGCCATCGTTGCTATTTAAAGGTTTTGGCGGCTGCGATGCGGTGGCGCTACGGGTGTTTGGGTGTACCTTTGTCATTATGCTTAATTACCTCGAGCAACGCTAGCTTCTGTTGTGGGATCTTCTTACGTAATTAGAGAGAGTTCAGAATATTTGCCTTTGCCGTCTCTATATATAAAGACGCACGCACGCACGCACGCACGTCGATTTGGATGTCTTAAAAATTCTTATCTTTTTTAAGTGCACGCGGGGATTAAAATTAGATTATTAGTAAATTTTAATAAAAAAAAATTGATGAAATGTGTGGTTAAAATATTGTGACTTACATAAAATATGTTGTTAAAATTAATTATTGGCTTGAACTCAGATTAAAATCTGAATTTTAATTTCTACTGAGCTAAACAGCTAATATAAGTATTTTATTTTTCAAAACTCATTTTTAACTACATATTTTCCCATCAAATAATTTAACGTCTAAACCCAATTCTTTTTCTATTTTATAAACATACATTATTCCAAAACACGTTTCTCCCATAAAACAGGGGTCAAACAAGGACTAAGTATTTATAAATATACACACGATGAGAATGTTAAGTGACCAAAATTATTACGGAGTAAGATATGTTATGCTCCTGCCTACATGACGGGTTATGCGGTTGTCGACTAAAGAAATTGTCGTGTTAGCGCTTTCTTTGTGCATGTCGTCTTCACTATCGTCCTTGGTCGAGGCGATTAGGTCACATCCTTGATGTCTCGTGAACCTAATTATTGAATCATATGCAATTTGATTGATTTGGTATCTCATTCACATTCGTTTGTGATAGAGTGGGGAAGACCATAGGCCTGTGATGCCTATAATGTGACATCACTGAGTTTTGACATGGGAACTGTTCAAATGAGTTCACGTGTCAAGCACCCGAAAAATCTTAGTGACTTTTTCGTGTCTATAAATATTCACTCAGTCATTTTTTGAGCCACATTAAAATTTTCATTTTTATTATTCTACTCATTTTCAACCACACATTTTTCAATAAAATAATATTTTTTATCACATCAATAATTTTTCCTTCTTTTTCAATCACATTCTCCATCAATCTACTATTCTAAAATACATTCTTTCAAAATAATGTGGCTTAAACACACCCTCATTGCGTCATTTCCAAGGTATACATTTTATAATTTTCATTTAGAATTCTAAACCTAACTCCTCGATCTTTCCATTTTGTGTTTCTACTACCCCGTATGTTTGTTGATTTGAGTATCAGAGTATACAAAACTCCCTCCTTATTTCCTTGAAGTCTCGACGTTGTGTTTCTAACATGTGTATCCAAGCGTGCAGATAACATATACATAAAGGAAAGAGTGAAGAAGAATTGAGATCTGATGACAACGAAATCTCATCCAAATTCGGAGGTGCACGAGATACTTCAAAGTAATTTCTTTTAGCCAAATTAATATATCATGTGTTTGTGGTTAATACACGTGAAATGTCAAGGTCCTTGAGCATGTAGTTGAAGGTATTAGTGTTCGGTATCAAAAATTATGTTGGAATCTTCACGTAATTGAATTACGAGTCGCTTTCACGGATTAAATTTCTCTTTACAGGTTTAATACAGTCAACATTAAATTTAACCATATATTTCGTGACACTTGTAGTTGTTCAACTACTCATTTTATTAAAATTTACTAAAAAATTAATTTAATCTACACCAAACAGGGGCTAACAAGTTATTACGACTAAATTTGTAATTTTGGAAATTTATTTTTCTCATTATTTTTATATTTTAGCCCCCATTTCGTAGAAAAAATAAAATAAAATAGAATTTGTGAAAATTGATTTTTCTTTTTTGAAGTGTGTAGTTAAAAAGTATGAAAACTTATGGATACACATGTAAAGATATTTTATTGAAAGAAAACGTGAATGAAAATGAATTTGAGAAAAAATAAGAGCCAAACGGGGACTTAGTAACAGTATGTCAAGTCCTCCTCACAGACTTATCGTGTTTAATAAAATATATTATCAGTTTCCTAAAAATATTTTTATTATGATAAAGGTAGTAAATATTTAGTTGTCTATTACGCAATGGACATAACCTGCAAATTATTGATGATTGATTTGGTAAGATAAATTTATTCTATTCTAGTAAAGCTAAACCGGTGGCTGGTGCTGCCTCGTACTAAAATTTAATATTTTTCTAATAAATAATTTAATAATGGGAAATTAAATTTGTGGCAGAGGAAGAGACACCTATCAATATCAAACCCCATTCTGAGGGGATATTGGATTATCAATAATTGGATTATTCTTGTTGAAAATGGTCACGTGGGCCCTGTTCAAGGCGACGTGGCGCTCTCCTATAGGCAGGGCGTTTGCCCGTGTCCCCCGTAGCATGATTTGGAAATATATATAATAGCTTGTTTGGGAGTAATTAAAATCGAATTAAAATTAAAAAATTAATTATTATTGTTGACTTTTATTAGATGGATGAGACTCAATAACGACTATATTTTCAATTTTAATCAGATTTTAATTGCTTCCAAATAAGCTCATAATATGAATTATTCTTGATGTACAATGAAGTTCTCAGAAATCATCAAAACACTCACAAAGGATGAATTTCATGCGGGATCTATCTCAATTAAAAAAAAAAAAAAAAAGTGAGCCCTCCCCCTGTTGTGAGTGTTCCGTGGGTTCCTGTACACCAATAATAATTCTTATAAGGATTTTGCTATTGGTACATAGTAGTACACATAATCTTTTACATAATAATCAAATGGTGACCCTTTATTGGATGGGCGCATGTGGGCTCAGACGTCCACCCAATAGGGAGCCATCATTTGACCATTACGTGAACTTTTATATTGTTTGCTATGTACTCGCTCTTCTTATAATATAGCAAAAATAAAATAATTGGAAATCGGTGGATTGGACTATAGGGGATGATGATAAGTACATTTGTTTGACGCTCACCCCACCCAATTCCTTGAGCCACTTTTCCTTCCAATGATTTATTTTTGGATAAATTGCACCTAGGGTCTTGAACCTTTAAAGGTAGTAACAATACGATCTCAAATCTTTGATTTCTAGCATCGAGGGTATCAAACCTTACAAATCGCATTCGAGATATTTTTGTGATGAAAAATGTCAGTTTGATTGTTAAAATGTCAAATTTTAAATAAAATAACTATTTTATGCTTAATTTGTGTTAAAACAATCAAATAAAGACAATAAAAGTAAAAAGAACAAAAATAAAATAATAGGAAAATGGCACAAGTGGTCCTTAACTTATGGCCCTTGTGCACAAATAGTCCCTAACATTTTATTCTTGGGGCTGACCCCCTCAACCTATTGATTTTATGTGCAAAAAGTCATTTTGGATAGTTTCAATCCAGTCTTGTCATTAAAAGTATAACTATTTTAATGAGAAGATACTTGTAAGTTTTACCCCTTATCCATTTATACACTTAAAGGATGACTCGTGTAAAATTTCTTAGTTTCCATTATTTCTTTGCACTTTTACTTAAGGTTGGACAAAACTTTCGAATCGAACCGAACTGAACCAGACCTGAACCGAATCGAAATGAGTGATTCTTCTTAAGTTAAATACCCGAATGGGTATCTGAATCGAGAATCGATGAGTTCGGTTCGATTCTCGATCCTAGACCAAGAACCGAATAATCGAACAATAACTGAATCTCTTTAATTTTTTTAATTTTTATATTAAATAAGTCAAATTATTTTATTTTTGTAAATGAATCTGTTAACTAATTAATTTAGCTCAAACGTAATATATGATTTTACTATTTCTAATTTTTAACCAGCCCAACTTAATCAAATTGATATAAGTTTACCCAAATCTCTTATTCTATTGTAGTGTCATTTCTGTCATTCTATTATTATGAACTGACTATCTTCTTTTTCTTTTGCTTTTAACAGTCGAATTTATAAAGAACTTAACAAAGAGTTACGCAAAAGATATCACCAAATTGGACTATGTTATTTTGTAAGAGTTAAGATTGAACATGTCATAGTCGAACTACTGTGGGTTGTTGTAAAATAAAAAAATTAATTATTATACGAAACTCGGGAACCGAATAGAACCGAATCCGAATGGTTCCATAATTAAATTTGGACCTGACGGTTACACTTACTAAATACTCGAAAATTATGATTTGGTTCGATTCTTTTCAGAACCGAATCGAACCGGACCATGGCCAATCCTAGTCAAAACTTCATATACAAAGAAACTGAGAGGAATATTGTGTGAGAGAGAGAGAGAGAGAGAGAGAAAAATAAATATTAATAACTGATTTTCATCATTTTTTGTTGCTGCGCGATAATTAGTAGTGTTGCCATTTTTTCACTTTTATTGCTTGTGTCATTTTAAGCCATTTTCAACAATAACATTTGTTCACTTTTATTATTTCTATTGGCATCATTTCATTGTGATTGTACTTAAAAAAGGTTAATACTAAATTTAACAAAAATAGCATTACAAAAAAAAATAAAAATCAAGATGACTATATTTAGACTAACCTTATGAAAAACGATTCGAAAATCACCTCAAACCTGTAGGTTTGTCTTCAAAAAACAAGTGAAAGATGCGTGAAGAGAATGGCCCGTTAATATTTGTTTTTTAGGGAAGGGGAGTGCTGAATTTAAAACCGCTTGCCAATAACAAACAAATTACATATTTATCTTGTTGGACGTCGCTAATTTCAAGGAGAATTTCATTTTGGTGGTGGTGGGTCTAGTTCTATTGAAATCACTCGATTGATGACAATTTTAAGGAATAACATCGATCTACATTCCAAAGGAAGGCAAGACTCCACAGTGCCACTAGCTTCAATGCTCTAATGCCGAAGCCGATTGTGAGCTTCTCCCTGTTCATCCGTCTCTCCATATCGACAACCTCTATGTCGCTTTGCCTATCCAAGAACAATCAATTATGGAGAATAGCTTCAATGAGCAGCCTCGACGCCATTCTCCAAATCGATCGTGACTCGACAACGACGAAGATGGCAAACTTTGGGTTCAATTGTGGGGGTTGTGGTAGTGGATCAAACATTGATGTAGACCCAATTCCGATTAAATTAAATTGGGGGTGTTTCAATTTTTCTTATTCTTTATTATTTTTGCCTTTCATTGTGTTTTCTTTGTTCCTTTTATTTTCTTTATTTATTTGTTTTAAAACAAATTAAGGACATTTTATTCAAAATTTAAACAGTCAAACTGACAATTTCTATCACAAAAGGACTTCAAGTGCACGTTTGTAAGGTTTTGGATCCCGAGTACTAGAAATAAAAAATTCAGGACCTCATCATCACAACCTTCAAATGTTGAGGACACCATGTGCAATTTACTCAATTTTTTATTTCAACCAATGATAATAAAATTAAATTAGAATATTCCCACTTTCCACTCCCAAAAAATTATTAATGAAATCGGACCACACTTGTGAGCCGACCAATATTTATTTATTGCTCGCGTCAATTTGGATTGGTCACTTGTTTTTATCTTTAAAAGAATTTTGTACATATGCTACAATATTTAATTAAGTTGTTAAATTCAACACATTTGTGTACTATTTTTAAATCTTCAATACCATTTGCTTGTTCAATCCATAGAAAGAGTCGAGCTTCTTAATAGGGCTCAATTTCATTTCTTTTAAAACAAGTACACGATTCGTATACAAGAATGATACTAAGAATTCGTAATTAGTTTCACGTATTAGATATTTAATAAGATAAATTGTACAATACCGTTTCACTTATTTGAAATTGTACATTATTTTATGGAATGTGCTATGTGTCCATTATGTACACATATCATTTTCCTTATTTTATTAGTTGGAATAGTGTTTTTTTGGAATAATGTGACGTTAAAAAAGGAAAAATAATAATAAGTGTAATATTATTTTATTGGAGAATGCGTGATTGATAAGAAGAGATGAAAAAAAAAAACGAATTATAAATTTAGTGAGGCAATTATCTATTGTATTTAAAAAATGCTCGGAATGTCGTGAGGAAAAAAAAAAAAAAAATTAACGGAAGTGCAAATCGAATTCTCTATTCACAATTGAAAAGCACGTGATGTTGAGACCCCACCACGTGCCTATTGTTTTATTATTATGTCACTTGGGCAATAGCACTATACGATAATTACATTCACGCCCGTGTTACAAAATGTAAAATAATTTATATATACATTTTTTATACTCACTTATTACTCATAGTTAATATATTAATTTTTGCTTGAAATGATCATTTTTTTTCACTGATATTTTTTCCCTCCTTTTTTATTAATGATTTACCCCCCAAAAAATAAAAAATAACACATTCCAAACGAGTAAAAAAATAAATTGAAAGAAGTTTAGAAAGTAGAAACACCTTTCATCCTATTTCTTCTCATGAATGAATGGTTGAGCACAAGGGTTTAATGTCAACCTCATATCAAAAGTAACACAACACGACACTACAAAATAAAATATGCAAGCACAAAATGCTTAAAAAGTAAAAGATAGTGATTGAAGTAATATAAAAGCGATCAACTTGTCGCTGCTTAAAATAAAATTAAAAGAAGTGTAGAAACACCTTTCATCCAATTTTTATTTTTCCTTTTATTAAAAAAAATATGTACTTCCTAGCTTAACATCTTAGACTTTCAACTTCTTCCATAAAAATTAGTATATTTGGCGGTTTTAAACTATTTTTAACAATTGAACTTCAAAATCGAGCCATTTCTAATAGGTTCGGTTTGATTCAAAACCACATGAACTCAGAACCAACGATTTTTGTTCGATTTTGTGGCTTGATTGCTTGTTCACACCAACCGTGTGGGTCAACTGTTAAGAAGCAATATGGTTTGTTAATTCCAAATTTAACATGACCACTTGGAGAGATGAATTGTACTGAGCTAGCTCTCCAAGCCCGTGGCTCATATAATTTTTCATTTTCTTTAATTTTCGTGGGTTGATTGTATTCCGATTTTCATTTCACCGCGCGTTGAATGAAACTTGTTTTACTTCCAGAAAAAGAAGTCTATCTCTCCAAACGCATTTAGGTCAAATATGCACGGTTGTCAATTGGGAAGATGTATCGATTAAACAGAGCACTGTTAATCACTTTAAGAGCCATCGAAGTCTTCGACAAAGACAAAGTTATCATCCTTTGTTTAACCAAGGAAATGAGAATAAGGTAAAAGGAAAAATTTAAGATGATATCGAACTGTATGGATCTTGAAGACTACACAACGAGAAAGTACATACACTATTGTTATTGAGTAGATCATGTAAAGATGTATTGCATGTAGTAGTCAAGAGTTATGAGGACATTATTCTATCCGGGGAAGATAGATGACATAAGACTATTTTCAATGAACTTAAATCAATCGTTTTACTTTGACAAATGAGTATGATTCAGACAACGAGCCTTATAAGCATTTCATTTATAGTTATCGAAATTCTAGTTGTCTGAAGATGCTTAGGAGCAAGATAAAACATAATAATCATTTTTTGAGTTTTTTTGTAATTCTCGTTTTAAAATGGATAAATTATTATTATTAATTTTTTTAAATCTCGAGCTAAGTTAATATATTCTTTTTATTACTAAAACTCTCCACTTCATATGGTTTAAAGAAAATTAAGAAAACTAGATGTAGAAAAAATTAGAAAATTTAGAAAAATTTAGAAATGTGTATGAAATATATAATATTTCAGATTTTACAAAAAAATTATTTATTTTTAAAAATTACTACACTTTACATAATTTAATACTTATTTCCGAATTTTCCTAAATTGAAAAATGTAGGTGACGTTATTGAATGTGCTTAAATCAAGGATGACATTTGCTCACCTAGTGCATTTACGATGATTGAAAAATAATGTTTTAACCATATCATACAATTTTGAATGTATGAAAATGCATCCTCGTTCAACTGCAATCTGCCATCTTTTGAAAACTCCGACTGCCTGGATAATATTCTACATTCTTCACGATAATTATTTTAATTTTTTTGTTTTTGTTTTGGATGGATTAAACGAATTCGAATATGATATTACAAATTATTGTTCATCCCTGCACCGTGTAATTGTTCACTAATTGATTATCTAGAATGTTTTCAACCGATAATTGAGTTTTCGAATTTAGAAATTGATAGATTAATGGAAATTTCATCATCTTGCACAAACACCTCTTGAATTCTGTTTTGTAAAAAAAAAAATCTGCATTACAAATTGAAATGTACGCAGAAAAATGGATTGTATTAATGTATACAAATTCTGTATTACAAATATTATGATTTGAATGTACGCAGAAAAATGGATTGCATTCCATTGATAATCTCCTTCTGGTTTTCGGCACGGTATGATACTCATCTTCTATTTGCTGCATGAAGATTGATCCCATGGGTAATGTGCGTTCCGGAATACCCATTATCGGTGAGTCTTCAACTGTGAGCTTATAGATTTCAGAACGCAAATTCTTCTGCCGATGCAATAGAGATGCTGGTAAATATTGTGAGCTCTTCCAAATTGTTGGTAAACCTTCCTCTATGATGTGCTAATCAACAACTTCGAAGGGTCTTTAATATTCTTGAGCAACCCCCCGGGCGCGCCATTTACTGCTGAAGATCACTTCTTGAAAACGGAAACAACTATTTTGGGTGTTGAAGGTGAGTGATAATGTAATATGGTTGATGATTTGAGGATCTCTTGAAAACTCTCATTTGTCCTGAAATGTTTCATAGAATTTTCAACGATGATATCAATTGTTTTTAAAAACAGACTACAGTTCTCGCGATATTGGTGCTGAATGTGAGATATCTATGGGATGACTTTGAGATTTTCTTGAATCCGTTATTCGGGGAGTTTGATTCTGCACGAAATGAGTTTGAGAGGAAATAAGAATTTTGATAAAGGGATGTAATTATGGGTTTTTCTATAATTTCTTGTGTATTAAAGTAGTGCATTTTTTTTTATGGGATTGATTCGTGCTGTCAAACATTATAATTAATGTGTAGGAGGTTTTTTTTCCTTTTTTTTTTTTTTTTTTTTTTTTTTTT
>CAIGRN010029245.1:11814-26274 GCA_903798345.1 Fraxinus anomala
TTTTTTTTTTTTTTTTTCATTTTGTTACTACTAAAATTGCAGTAAAAAAATGAATAAAAAAAATAGTGAAAGTATTATCTGGAATATTATATAAATGTAGTTAATAGATGTAATTTTCTCTAGAAAATACTGGGCTTACTTGAGCCCACCGCCGTAAATATAAATGGCGTGTTTAGTAAATTCACTGCTTCATTGTCATGATTAATAGCAGAAAACTCCTTAAAAACGTTTTTATTTGTAATATATCACATACTTATTGAAAATCGTATAAAATCCTCTATTTGAAATCTTTAGTGCAAAATACTCCCTATCGTCAAATTTTCGGTTAAAAACAGTAAAAATGTCAAATTAAAAAGTAATAATTGCAATTTTAATATTTAAAGATTTTATTCTTTTACAAATTATACCCAAATTTTTTTAATGCACCACCCATAATCCTAAACCTTTAAAACTTTATTTTCCACCACACTCCACTTCATCTTATTCCCCAAAATTTTATTATTTTATTTAATCCCTTCCAAAATTCCTCTCCAAATTCATCATTTCTTCTAGTTAACAATGAAAAATCATAATCAATACACACATATACAGAATAGAGGCAATATTTATATGCGCAATTTAACTATTTTATATTGAAATTAAAATAAATTAGAACACATACACAGTGGATTAGTGCATACCTGAAATTAGTGTGACAGAGAGAATATTGACTATTACTCATTGATTTCTAAATTAAACTTTAACTAAAATCCTGTAAAATAAACTGAAAATGAAGACAGAAAAAGATATACATTATAACTATTTTTATATCGAGTGTACATATAAATAGAAAAAATAAAAGTACTTAGGCTAAATAACATCTCTATAAGAAATTTCAAATTGATAGTAAAAAGCATTTTTCTTAGCGCCTAAATCCCTCACCCCAAAGATCCCTATTTGGAATGAGAAGAAAAAATGATGAATTTTGGGACGAGGGATTTAGGAAGATTTTGAAAGGGACTAAATAAAATAATAAAGTTTTGCGGAAGAAGATAAAGTGGAGTGGGGTGAAAAATAAAATTTTAAAGATTTGAAATTGTAGGTGGTACATAAAAAAAATTAAGTATAATTTGTAAAAGAATAAAAAGTTTCAATACTAAAATTGTAATTATTACTTTTTAATTTTGATATTTTTACTGTTTTTAACAACAAATTTGACGATAGAGGGATTTTTTGTACAAAAAATTTAAAATAGGTGGATTTTCTACCATTTTTAATATGTAGAGAGTATATCACATATAGAAATATTTTGAAGTGAGTTTTCTGCTATTAATTCTTTACACGAAAATTACAGCACTATCCTCTGCCGCCCCGAATTAGGGTTTAAGATTCCATAAAGCGCAGTCCTTTCTTATTACCAGCGCAGTTGAAAAAGAAACTGACCAGATTCAGAATCTGCACTGGTTGAGTTCCTCTAGTGCCGAAAATAATAAGCAAAGATTCTTGTCTTTCTCACCAACGTTTTACAGATCTTGTTTTCTGTAATTCATTACTGATTTTCCATCTTGTTTTATCTCTTCTAGAAATGTGAATACCTGAATTTTATGATCTCGGTTTGTAATTGGATAATTATTTATGCTGTTTCGAAAAATTATATGAATTTTTCATGAAGTGCATTTGAATTATCAATTTGATTTCTTTGTGCTATTTTTTTCCTTTTGCAGAAGAATTACATTACTTAGACAAGTGAGAGGCGGCCTTTGATATTCAATGGCGACAATGACTCAGCTCCGATACTCTCCTCTTACTGGCCACTATCGCCAGTTCACCTCCACCCGTGAAATTTCCAATTTTACTCGCAAATTTGCTCATAATGCTTCCCCAAATGGGCTTTCCATTTGCTCGTTAAAATGTGCTGAAACTACACAATTACCTAATTTTCATATCCCTTGTGCTGGGGGTGGAGGTGATATTGGTTTTCGAGGAGGTAGTGGTGGTGGGGATAGTGACAGTGGAGGTTGGGCTGATGGTGGTGGAGACTCTGATGATTCTAAGTCTTCATTGGATGGTTTTGGACCAATTGGGGCTTTTCTAAATGGTTGGAGGTCGAGGGTTGCTGCTGATCCACAGTTCCCGTTCAAGGTTCTTATGGAGGAGTTGGTTGGTGTTACTGCTTGTGTTATTGGTGATATGGCATCACGTCCGAATTTTGGCCTCAATGAGCTTGATTTCGTGTTTTCTACTCTTGTTGTTGGTTCGATTCTGAATTTTGTGCTCATGTATCTCCTAGCGCCAACTATGGCTTCTTCGAGCTCAAGTCTTCCTGCAATTTTCGCAAATTGTCCTCCAAGCCACATGTTTGAGCCAGGACCTTATAGTATGTTGAATAGGTTAGGTACTTTTGTGTATAAAGGAAATCTGTTTGCTGCTGTTGGATTTGCGGCTGGACTTGTTGGAACTGCTATTTCGAATGGTTTGATCAAGATGAGGAAGAAGATGGATCCAAACTTTGAGACACCAAACAAGCCTCCGCCAACAGTTTTGAATGCTGGTACTTGGGCAATTCACATGGGCCTTAGCAGTAATTTGAGATACCAAACTCTGAATGGGGTCGAGTTTTTACTAGCCAAGGGGCTTCCACCGGTCATTTTCAAATCCTCAGTCGTCATTTTAAGATGCTTGAACAATGTTCTTGGAGGGATGTCATTCGTGATTTTAGCCAGGTTAACTGGATCACAGAGCGTCGATCAAGGGAGGGCAGACACTACTCATGTCGGATCTGCCGAAGCGAGGGAGAAACTGGTGAATGAGGGTGATGACTTGGGCAGTAGTGAATCTACTTTCAAGTGATGAGGATTATACCCCACCCCAGTCAATCCTTACCCCAACACTGTGCTTTCTTCCTGTTTCTTTTACTTTTGGATTTATAATAAACAGGTTTTCTTGTTTTTGAATGTGAAAATGGTACTCTCTTCCAAAGGGCAATATTTTTCTTGGCGTGGCACATGTGTACTTAAGCTGGATCTACTGTTAACCATTCGTTTTGATTGGGTTTCACTGACTTGTGAATATTGATTGTGAGATTTGCAGTGGAGACTTTGTTTTTCTAGTGTAATATATTATTGAACTACTGAGAAATTTATTCATGCACACTACACGTATTTGTGTTTGTCAAAACCAAGTAGAATACGCAGATACTACCTTACATTTCGCAGAATTAAGTGGAATCACTTGCATATACATCCCGTCTTACGACATAATATTCTAATTACAAGTCTAGTTTTGCACGACCTCGAGGCTATTAGCGTGGTGTGACAGTCAGCGTGAGACTGCTAAGATACCCTCCGGACATACGTAGGTCGCCTCTGGTAGTTGTGGACGATGAAGGCATCGATTCATCAAAATGTTTGGATTTGAAATTGGAAGAGTCAATTTCAGCATCATCTGGCATCAGTCGAAGTATGTTTTCGAGCTCCCTTACCACTTCAAGCATTGATGGTCTCTCTTCTGGTTTATCTTGGCAACAACTAAGAGCCAAAGGTACAAATTTTTCCACACACACTGAAGGATAAGATCCCATTCTGCTATCTATAATAGAAAATAATGTTCCTGATTTTCGAGACATATTCACCTGACATTATTGAACATGCCAAATCTTAGTTTCAGTTTTTTCAACATCATGATTTCTCTTGAAACTGCGAAAGTTCAAGAACACTTGGCATTTGTCCACATTACATACGTTATCTTATCATTTTTGTGACAATTTAAACATTCAGTTGAGATAGTAAACAGAGAGGATTTTTAAGTTTTGACAGCACGAAAATTGTAAACAGATGATCTCTCTAAAAGTTCAAAATTTTTGACGAATTGCATCAATGTTAGATCTCAAAATACCATAATCAAGTAATCATATGATTCAACGCTGGTTAACCAGAGTCCAAATACTCTTAGTAGAGTTGATTTCTAAACGGTCAAAACTAACAGTTCATAGAAAATATTTAGTGATTTTTAGCCTCTGTAAACAATGAATTCCTTAACTATCTAAACGGTCAAAACTAACAGTTCATAGAAGATATTTAGTGATTTTTAGCCTGTGTAAACAATGAATTCCTTAACTTCTGCATAGTTTTGTATATTCTAGCATTCATTTGTAACAGCTGAGAGAATAAGCACTTCTTTCTAGTTTCTATCGCAAATCAAAGAGGATTCATCTGTTTATGAGACAGGATATATAATTGAGTAGTAGTACGGTACCTCACGAACAATGTTTTTGCCATAGGATATTGGATGCATGCCTGTTAGGATCTCCAAAAGGACAACTCCAAAGCTGTAGACATCACTTTTGTCCGTTAACTTATGGGTTAAAAAGTATTCAGGATCAAGGTAACCCTGCATGTAGTAGAAAAATCATTAATACAAGGAAACTGAATACTAAAAGTGCACAAATAAAAAACAGAAAAAAGGGAATTTAATATAAACCTGTAAATTTTCTTATTTTCTTTTAGCTCCCAAATGTAAACTTTACAACTGAATCAGACTTACTGGCGTTCCCTTCACAAGAGTGGATACATGATTAGGCACGGCCCCTTCATCGTCCAAGGCAGGCGCAAGCCGTGAAAGACCAAAGTCAGCAACTTTAGCAGTTAGTTTGGAATCCAGAAGAATGTTGCTGGATTTGATGTCTCTATGGAATATGGGCGGGTTAGCTTCAGTATGGAGGTAGAGAATGCCCTTCGCCGCACCCAATGCAATGCACAACCTTACTCTAAACTCCAGCGTTTTATTTGACTTGCCTGTCGAACATGATGTTGAAAGAAATGTCATGATTTTTCTTGTTCCAGTGGCAAAGAAATAGTCTATTCTTTAACGAGAAAATATAATCTCTCATTCAAGCTGCAATAGTATGCCTATCAAATGTCTCATTGTGGCATATACAGATATACTTCAAAATCTGAGGTTTCAGTCAGTGACTATACGAGGGTAGTAAAGCATAATTTAAAATCATCAATGTTAAAAAATTCTCCTAAGGACCTCTCGAAATGGTATCTTGTCTCGAGTTGTGGTCCAAAAACAATGGAATTAACTGATGATCAAGCAACCAGATTAAAGAATGGCAAACGAAGTTATTTCCTCACCTGAAAGCCAGTTTCGCAATGTGCCATTTGGCATGAATTCATAAACCAGCGTCTGCAAATGCATCACTAATACACATTATTTTCACGAAGAAAATCCTCTTATTCATTAATTTCATTGCCGCTTCCCACCTCCACCGCACCCCGCAAAAAAAATAAAAATATTCCAACAAGAGAAACTACATAGAAAAGAGAACAAGAAAAAAGTCCCACAGAAAGGGACATCCACACAAATCAGAATCTGGAACTCCTCTAGTTAAAAGTTAACGTTCTTTTTTCTCCATCAAAATGGTTATCAGCCCCAAGAAAGACAATTACAGTTCAACCTCATTATTGAAAGAAGCGCTTAACAACCGTTGGCATTTTCTATGTCAAGAAAGATGACAAACCAAACAGTATTGTTAAATTGAGATTACAGAAGAAAACAAAGGCAAAATCCTTGAGTTGCATGAAAAAGTTCGAGCACGATAGCTATAGCAAGAATTTCCATTTTAACATACCTGTTCGCCTTCTTCATCACAGTATCCAACCAGAGAAACTAGGTTTCGGTGATGCAACCTTGACAACAGTTCTATCTCTGTCAAGAATTCCTTTTTACCCTGTAAGGATCCTTCTTTTGCTCGCTTTATGGCTACATTTGTTTGATCAGATAAAATCCCCTTGTAAACAGTGCCATAACCACCTTGGCCAACTTGAGCAGAACTATTGAAATCATCGGCAGCCAATGCCATTTCTTTAAAGGTGAAGCTTCTAACACCTTCTATTTTTATTGAAAGCTTTGAGGCTGCAGTGTGAAATAACCACTTCACTTTCCCCAAATTATATTTGAAAGAAATTAAAGTTTTATCAATTTGGAACACTTACAGAAACGTTTCCTTGACAATATACGGTAGTTAGTATATCTTTTTGTGAGTGAACTTGACAGAATTGCTGATATAATTACGGCAAAGACAAGTGCCCCAAGTATGATAGATATCAAGATGCCTCTGCTCATTCCTGTGCCTTGAGTATTAAAATTCACTGCATAAACATTAAGATATGTGAGGATAATAAAATATGATTTATTTATATTCTGCTATTCAGTTTTTACATGAAGGCTCAGGTACGATAGAGGTAAATGACAACACCACCACCACTAAGAAGAAGAAGTCAAGTCATGTTCCCAATAAACTTGAGGTTGGCTCCATGGATCCTTTTTCGCCACTCCATGGATTACATCTTTAAAAATACAGCAAAATAAATTTTTTGGGCAACCATGCTGGACCTTGTTAACCACATCAACAACAGAGATAAAGACTACTATAATTTTTTTACTTGCATGCCACCAGAATAGCAGAGCATCACATGGTTCTGAAAACAGAAAAGTTTAGTCAACAGAAAAAAGAACCGGCTAAACTAGATTCCTTCATTGATACAGTCAAAAGGTAGTTGCGCAGCTATTTTCTTGGTTCTAACAACTTTTGAGTCACAAAAGTCTTCCTTTTTTCTTTCCTCTTTTCGTAAATTACCCTCTAGTTCTGATGCCAAGTATTGTGAAGGTATTTCATGTCAAGTTAACCACTTGGAACCTAATGACACAGGACCTCATCAAATTCTTGTCAGTACGACTGAGTGGTAAGTGTTTCAGCATTCAGCTTCATCTTGTAGATATGTTCAATAGTTCTATTAGAGCTGACCTTGACAAGTATAAATTAATCTTTTAATCCCAATTGACCACAGTGGCTTACCATATGAGTAAGGACCCACTAGAGTGAAGTTGAGAAGCTCATAAGGTCCATAAAAGTCATTCCTAGGAAATTTCCAAGTTGTAAAGATGCTTCTGATCCGAAGAATCTCACTTGTATTGAATAGACTTGAATGATCAGTACCAGCCACAGGAAAAAGCTTCAAGGACATCCTCAGACGCCCTTCTTCCCAGAAAAAAGAGTCAACATATAATTGATAAAGGTGTAGAGAAAGTGAACTAGTCAAGTATAACTCCAGTGGGTGCTCGTATGGAGGGAGATAAGAGAAACTAGGACTCTTCAGCCTATATCCAATTAGGATGGGTGAAGCACAGAAGCAAGTGATAGGAGATGCTGGCACGTATTCAAAATAATTGCCAACTGGACATGCTTGGATGGGACAAATCATGGTCGAATTTGTTGAATAATTGGGCATATAATCCATCCCAGAGTTCGGTCCACAGAACTGGACAATCTTCAACATATCTGCTTTATGGCATATTGGATTCCCTTGAAGCCTGGAGAATAATTACCAAATGACAGTTCAGTGTCGTTTAGAAAAAATGCACTTCAAGATATTTACAATTCAAATTCCATTAAATAAATTATTATCAAAAACAAAAGGAACAATTGAACCAATTTATATGCAATCACATCCTCTTAAAATTCTATTCTTTAATGATTCATTAAAGGTTGAGCCAAAATTTGGTTTTGGGATCTGGAAATATCACGAGAAAATACCAGATGATTTTCAAAATAGAGCTCATAGCTTGAAAAATTTCAGTAGTTCAGGCTGATAATATCAAAGCTACAGCAAGTCACACCCTTAACTCAAAAGAACAGCAACGTCGTGGGGAAAAAAAAAAAGAACTTGCAATAAAACTAGACAGCAATATTTTGATATTATTTGTGTTTACAACCACAGCTAATCGATGAGGTAGCTGGAAGGCACCTGAAATAATAAAGGAAGAATAATTCATGGAATCGGAAAGTTTTATAATTTCAATGTAAAGTGAGGCTTCTGCATTTGTTTAGTTGCCTTGTGCATAATATATCATTGTCTTCTACATTTTTTATCCTTGACTTTTACACTCTCTTGGACAGCAATTCATAAACATCCACTCCCCTGCAAGAAGTGCCCCCAATAATAATTTGTTCAGCATCACAAATGAGGATCAAAAGATAAAGTGCACAACTCAATAAATTGAATTTTATTTCATGTTAATGTTGTAAGTCTACGTCACCACCCATTAGAATGAGAAATTGGTTGATAACTATAAGATTCCCTGGTAACAATCAAATATTAACAAATTTTCACTTGAAGATAGAAGAGTACCTGAAGGTGACGTTTGCAGGTGGATTAACATCTCCTAAAATATCTGAAAGTGAATTATTCCGAAGATTGCTGGTTTACAAAATGCAATAAAGAGGGAGTTATTGAGATGTGCCTTGTCATAAAGTAAGTCATCCATTGCAATTCATTTTATGTCAGACTCAATCCTAATTGTGTAGTTCTAGTTCTTACATTGTAAGTATGGCTTTAGCAGAGAAGGACTTGTTGCTCCAAATGTCGGTTGAGATAGAACCACTCAAAAGGTTATTCTCAAGTAATCTGTAGCATGAATCATCTTATTGAGCATAAAAAGTTTCATAGATAATGATCATACTAAACTTACAAATGTACCGTAGCTATAATAATTGCATGATATTTAAATTCTCACAGATTCTGGAGTTTTGGAAGTTGTGAAAAACTTTCAGGAATGGATCCATTGAGATGGTTATTTGACAGATCACTGCACAAGACATTGAAGGACAATAATAAGTTTCGCAGACCATCAAACATGTACACAATCTGCTAGCATATAAAACTGAAAGTAGCTTATATATAGGAGAATATATGCTAAATGGGGTGAAGATGGAAGCAGAGCCCAGAAAAATTATTAATCTAGTAAGTGAAGTTTCATACATAGTTGTCATATTGTCTGAAAGCTTATTCACTGGTATAGATCCAGAGAGCCCATTCCAGCTGAGATCTCTGTGACAGAAGTAAGCCAGTAAGCTAAGCAAATGTGATGAATTTAATGATTAGTATTGAAAGGAGGAAAACAATATCGGTTGAGAGATATGAGAGAGCAACAAACTCAAAATCAAACTTACATATAACTGAGTTTAGCTACCCTGCTGAGATCAGGAATAGTTCCTCGCAAGCTGCAATTTCTAAGACTTCTGACATTTCCAAAGAACCTCTTTCAGTTGTTTTATACAAGGTCATATACTGTCATCCTCTTGAAATCTCCACACACACACACACACACACACAGAGACAAGCACATAAACATCTTTTAAGTTATTCATTTGGAGTGCTTGATGTTAATTTGCAGTAATACTATAATGCTATACTGAGATCATTATTACAATTAGAATCACTTTATCTAAGGGAAGTCTCTTTTCAGTTTCTACCACAAATCTCTCTCCCTCCAGCAGCAGTGCCCTCCTCTTATTTTTCTTCCTTCTGTTGTTTCAGTCTTCTCATCTCATTGAGGAAGGGATGTTTTTTCCTGAATTACTCCATTCTTTTCCAATACCAAGTCTCTCAGGAGACATCCCTAGGTATTTTGTGGTGTGGTGACGAGGAAGGAATAGGTGGAGGGAAGGAAGAGCCTCTCCATGGTGAGGGGGAGGAAAAATAATAGTTGAGAACAAGCAGACAATTAGTGAGAGATTTGATAGCTAAAAAATTGGAAGTTACAAATTTGGATAATTAAGAATGAAATCTAATTACCCTGCAGTTCTTTAAAGAAGCCATGTTCTTGTCTTGCAAGTAAAACATTCCAATTCAATGGTAATGAATCTAATGAAAATCCCATTCTCATACTCTCATTTTACAGTGGTCAAGTGACTCCATGCGTGTGTTTGAATTGAGAACAAAATGATACTACTTCAGTTGTGATAGTACTGGAATATGCTCCTATGCAATCTAGCCAGATGCATAACAACCATTGTAGGCTGTAAAGTTATTCAGTTTGAACTTTCGAAAATTTCTGCATTTCAGTTTCAATGTATCTGAACAAAATTTTGATGGATTAGGAATGATAATATAATTTACAAAAATAAAAGATGGGAATCATATAATAATTTACAAAAATAAAAGGACCTTTATTTTTGTATAGTATCAAATGTATGAAGGGCAAAAATCATGAATCTATAACATGTGAACAAGACAAACCCTGCATCAAAATTCATTATTTTCCATTACTATTATTAGAGCCAGATTGTTTACAGGTATTCCTCATAACACTAGAGAAGGCTAGGCCTAAAGAATAAAGCATCTTTATTAGTAAATGAAATTATAAGAGAAAGGTCGAGAATGGAAGAAATTTGTTCAAGGAGCACTTACATTTTCACTACGTTTACGAAATCTCCATAAGAAGCTGGAATATCAGAACCACTGAAATTGTTGTTATCAAGTTGACTGCAAGAGAAATAGAAATATTGCACTCTCATAATATTTCAAAAATGTCATGGAAACATTCATTGAAGACCTTCACATTATTGTTGATAGTTGATAGCAAATTTCCAGACATGGAAAGGCCTCATTATTGTTTTTCCATAAAAAACTTAAGAACAATTAATTTACATATAGCGCAGCATGATGAGGTGGAAGATCAAGAAATAAATTTTGGGTTAGTTGGAAATTGTTGGATAAAAAAGTGCAAAATGAAGAAGACTATTATTGTCTTCTGTGATATATATCTTCATCAAAGTGTCTCGTGAGACACAATGGATAGCTAATTTCACAAAGATGCTATAAAGTTGAGTATGCATGACGAAGCCAGGGTCAATGTGCTGATAGCTTTAGGGGCAATGAGAAATATGAATTGAGGGAGATAAAAACAGCTTGATAATTTACTTTTTCTGTCCTTAAATATACAAGATTGTGGAACAAATACATAGTAAAAAATAATTTACAAGTCAAGAGATTAGAAGCACAAGAAACTACCACAAGACTAATAAATTACACCTAGGAAATGTGATAGGAACTTACAGTATGCGCAAATTTGATAATTTTGACAACTCTGATGGAAGATAGCCAGTTAAGTTATTATTGTCAAAAAGTCCGTAAGCAAAACATTGTGATGAGCACGATTGTCAGCGAGCTAATATCCAACCGAATGGATAATTTCAAAGGCATTAAATGTAAAGATGTATGAGAGAGAGCTTACAAATGATAAATAGTGGATACATTAGTAAGCTCGACAGGGATTTGACCACTGAGCGAGTTATTATTGAAATGGCTGCAGAAATCAGATGAATGAAAATAAATAGCAGGTACGTGAACTAAACCCCTTCTGAAAATAGACTTGCACAAGATGCACTCACAGATGTTTAAGCAGCTTCATGTGTGAAATTGATTTTGGTATTGGTCCTGATATTGAATTTTGATCTATTTGGATTCTATCTAATTCTGAAAGATTACCAATCTCGTCAGGTAAAGAACCAGTCAACTTGTTTCCACTCAAGAGCCTGCATAAGTGACATAAAACCAGGTAAAAAAATTTGCATCACTCGACCCTCAGTAATCATAAGGGAGAAAAACCTAATATGAATTTCACCTTATACATTACATACATCAACAGTATGCTACGTATATATTTATTTGCATTGGAGTGCAAATTTTACATTTCAAAATTATCACGGAAGTCAGAAATTAGGTATATATATGGATAACAAGATCTTTTGGACAAGCCTCCCAAAGTTTCTGAACTATAGAGCAGTGAAATGAGAATTTCGAACTTCATTCTATCCGCCGTACTTTTCGTACGAAGTCATAAATAAGTATATTTAGAATTCAGTGTAGTAGATTTCAGGACCTACATGGGGTAGATAAAGACTAATGGTTACACACATATTCAACAATAACCCAGGACACTTAATTCTGCTTCCAGGATGGAAGGTGGAAAATTTCAAAAGATTACACAAAACGCACTTTATTGCAGTAAATTAGACTTACAGAAGTTTCAAAGATTTAATGTTTCCAATCTCCTTCGGCAAAGTCCCAGTCAAGTCGTTCCACATGAAATTCCTTTCAAAAGGGACAAATATTAGCATTGCTGAAGGGCAAACTGTGGGCACGATTCAGTGATAATTTCTGCTATTGACAATTTAGCCAATACAGTAATTTGTAATAACTCACAAAATTTGGAGTTGAGATAATTGACCAAGATCGGGAGTTAAATTTCCTGATAGATACATATTCATTAGCTGTCTGCAACGAGAAGCAGAAGATATAAGGATTATAATGCTTATACTAATGTAAATTGTAACAGATTCAGCAATAAAAGATCATTCAAAAGTCTAACTTATAAGAACAATAATAGAAACAGAAACAAAAATAATTCAAACCCTGCCATAGTATAATAAAACTTTCTAATACATATTATTCACAGGTACACATTATTCACAGGCCATTTTAATATAATAAATTGGAAAATAACATACAGCTCCCTGATATGCAAATAGCCATCAGCTCCAACCACATCGAAACATAGAACTCCTGTCCAATTTGACCTACATGGATCCCCCTTGTTCCAGTTATTAAGTTGTTTCATATGATCAGTCAAAGAACTCTTCAAAGCTACCAAAACGGTGACTGCAAATATTCACAAACTTTTAGTTGTAAGATGATACTATTACATGTGGATGTTTAAGTTATGAAGAAGTAATCTAGTAATGCAAAATCTTCTCCTAAAATTCGTACAAAAAGTAGATATCAGAAAATGCCATATACAAATAAAAATCTTCCTCTATTGCCATTGTCGACGAAAGAGTTCCTAGATCCATAGTGCAATCATGGTCACGTGCATCAATGATCATCCCATGGAAAATAAAAAATTGAAAAAGCAACGATCGGATAGTCAGAATTTGGTAGTGACCCGGTATTCATTAAAGTAGTCTTCACAGCCGGGGATGAAGGCATAAACAAACTGTACGAGTATGCAAAAAATAAAAACCATGCATTTTTGTTGAACACGATAATTCAATTTAAAAACACTGCTAGTCAACAGATTATGGAAGTACATTTCATAAGTTTATTGTCTTAATTTAATAAACCAGTTGGATAATTGACATGAATATATGATACAGCTTTAACCAATTTGAATACCAGCTCCAGCTTAAAGTTTTATATTGTGCAAAGGTAACCAGAAGGCAACATTGCTCTACCCCAAGTAAATCACTGGTAATTAACTAATTAGAGAACATTCCACCTTCAGAGGGATCAGTCTTTTGTGCCACTGCAGATTGAACACAAAAATACAACAACACAGCCCAAAAACATCCACGAATAGCAAATCCAGCCATCTTGATGTCCTAAATCAGGAAAAAAAATCAGCCGTTCAATTCATACTCGATCCAATTACTTTGACTTATGGAAAAATAAATTTTAAGCGCAGTAAACAAGCTTAAATGGAATAAAATTATGAAGAAGAGTCCAAGTAAGAAATCTGCATACCTGAAAGTGTGCAGAGCTGAAGAAAACAGCGACAGTCGCAGTCCAAACGTGAGGTGCTTTGACCCATATAAAGTAGAGGACGGAGGCGAAGAGGGTTGGGGTCAAGATTCAAGGGATACATCAGAGTCATTTAATAAGTATTGGACTTGACTGGGATTATCTTCAGGTTCTATGCAGCCATTTCTGCTCTGAATTAATGAATTTGACTATATATAGTAGGGGTAGTTGATGCAGATTAGAGAAAAAGAACTCAGACAATTGTGCGCCCGCCATTTACAGAACAATTATGATTGTTCAGCGAGGAAGAAGACAAAGGAATGCCCATTTCAAAAGTAGCGCGGATATATTTTATATAGATTAAGCCATCAAACTTTGCATTTATGGTCATCTTGCCACTGAACTTTACTTTGTTTCAGATTTACCACTTAACCTTGCAAAGTTTTCATTTGACCATATTTCAATTTTTTAAATTGAAAACCCTTCGGATCTGTGTACCAAGTCATCAACCTTAGAATTTTTAGTTAAATCCCACAAGTTGGCACATGAATACGTGGAATGTTCAATTAAAAAAGTGGAATTAACCTATTTGACTCTTCCTTTAACCCAAATTAAATGTATTTCAAATATACAAATATAATATTATGTCCATTGGGAACAGAAGATCAATTCTATTCAAACATAACATTGAATTTAGACATCAATATACGAATCGGTTAAAATTCATAAAGTTATTCAAACAACTTTATTTTATTTATCCAATTCCCCACTAATAGATGTAATGACCTGCTACCCAGTTTAACTACTGTGTCATTGCTAAACACGGTCGAGAAATATACAAATTAAAAAATTTGTGTCATCATAGTCTTGCATATGAAATAACGCGTTGAATTAATATCGGAGTTACGGAATTTGACTATCCCTATGATCCAAATTAAATGCAGCTCAAATATAATGTTGAATTTAGATATTAATGGGTTCAGATCTCACTCGATATTGAGAGAATTGTTCAAAACTTTTTTTATTGAGGAACTTACACCTAAACCTGGAATTAGTTTTTCAATTTCATAAATAAGGTCACACGTTTAACATTTCAAAAATCAGGTTTTTATTAATA
>CAIGRN010029249.1:0-15350 GCA_903798345.1 Fraxinus anomala
AATGATTGTTCAGGGTTACTAAATGCAAATTTACTTTTCTGTCCTCAACAATTTAGTGTCAATAAGTACTTTATTGTGTCCTAAATGACATGTATACCCTTTTAAATCTTGCCCGTGAACCCCTTTTGACGTGTATATCCTTTTAAATCGAGCCCGAGCTTGAGCCGCTCTTTGTGAATAAATTTTGTAACAGTAAATTTTCGAAAAATATATTGTTAAAAGGTTTTAAAAAAAAAAGATTTTAAATTTACTTATAAAATTATTTTATTAAGAAAATATGTAGTTAAAATAAGTATGAACAAAAATAAGTTTTTTATATAATGAGACTCAAAAATGATTTAGAATTAGCTACTACATCCGTCCAATTTATGTAGGTTGACTTTCTTTATTTTGTTATTCAATTATATAGTCATGTTTCTTTATTGAGAATTTTTTTATTCATTTACTAATACACACTTATTTTTTTATTATTTTCAACAATAATTTACTACTACTTATTGATAATTAAATAAGGATTAATTAGGAAAGTTTTTGGTAAAAAATATTTTTTTAATAACATTAAGCCCATGTTTGGTTCGGATTAAAATCATAATTAAATAAGGATTAATTAGGAAAGTTTTTGGTAAAAAATACTTTTTCAATAAAATTAAGCACATGTTTGGTTCGGATTAAAATCTGATTTTAATCCAAGTTAAAGTCAAACAATCAATATTAATCATATCTTTCATGGATCCCACAATTTTTCAGCTACATATTTCAAAATTTTCTATCAAAATCTATACCAAACACCCTTTAAATAAGATTTCTTAATCCGTGTAAAAAATAAAATCAACCTATATAAATAGAACGGAAAGACTATTATTTGGGCTACGCTAGAAGAAATATGAAGCCATGGGTGATTATTTAAAAATAATTTTTTAAAAGAATGAGTGATGAATAAGTAGGGAAATATTATGTAGAAAAGTGAAAAATGATTTTTTTTTTTAAAAAAAATGTTTATTATTTCGATACAATTTATTTCAACAAATTGAAATTTTCTTAGATAAACGCTTAAATTTTGGATATAAAGTGTTGAAGTGTGAAGTTATTGGATGACTTTCTGTAAACTTCATAAGTTGTGATGCAGATAATCTGCAAATAATATGTACTGATTTCTTTTCATCAATTAAAACAATTTGACAGTATTAAATCAACTAGGAACTTTTTTTTATTGTTATTGTTTAGGTTTCTTCCTATCAAAACAAATTCTTAAATACATTGAAAACGGTAATTATAATAATCATGATTGAATAATTGAGTTTTATTTTTCATTGATTTATGTTTGATCATGCTTAAAAGTTACTTTTTGAAAAATGAATTTTTGTTAGTGAAAATGTAACTTTAAAGACAGATTTAACTTTTTTTTTTTTTTTTTGGTTATGCTATTCTTACCGAATTTTTATATCAAATCTTTTACACTCCACTTACATTAGGAGGTGTGGACCACAAGTCGGAATTTTTAAATGCACATGGGATCCGCGCGTTTTGTGAGAGGGGGGACACCATTTGGTAACCCCATCTGATATACAAGACTAATTTTTTTTTTTATTTAGAATGCATTTTGGAACGATAGATTAGTGTAAAATGCGTGGTTAAAAAATAAAAAATAAAAAGTTTTGAATTTGTGTATAATATTATTTTATTGAAAAATGTGTAATTAAAAAGAAGAGGGAAAAAAATGTATTTTAAAAATAATGTAAACACGATAAGATTTAAGTATGCAATCATGCTCTAATACAAAATTTGTAAAGCGCGCCAAACACTCCTCAGGCTCTTGCTCTGTTGTTGTTCAAAGGGTATTTAGGTCATTGCGAAAATACCACAGTCGTCATTTAACATTTCCATTTTCAGAAAAATTCAAATCTGAATATTAGCGGTTCCCAATTGAATCGTAGCCGTCTATTACTACAATCCAACGGCAGTAATGGCCCACCAATAGTAGGAGGGTGGCAATACTGGCCGTTGATCCTTCCTCTCACTGATATAAAATCCATCTCCGGGGCTTCATATTTTCCACGCACACACCTCACTCTCAAATCGATCGAGTAGATATTTCTATCTCGATCGAGATCATAAAATTCTCATCTGTTCTCAAATTTATAAAGGTAAGTTTCAATTTTTGTTCAGATATTTATTATTTGTTGTATAAATTAGTAAGTTTATATGTTTATAATTCCTCTAGAATTGGTAATTCTTTGAATTTGTATTGAGATCCTTACTAGTTTTGGATTTCGTCATTTTTTTCTCAAAATTTGAGTGCTTATATGAACATTATATTATGATTTTCAATTTCCTGAAATATTATCGTGTTAATTGGTTTTCCAATTTTTGCCACTTCCTCTTGAAATGAATGGGAAAATCTTGGTTGATCAGTTATTTTTAAAATGTTTAAGCTCTTATATATATTTTCTATATTGATACCTTAGATCTACCTATTCGTTGGTGCCTCTGGATATTTCTAATATCTGTACTGAAATAACTCGCTTTTACGGTTGGTTATGCTAATTTTTTTTTATTATAAATTTGTTAATGTTCAAGTTAAATTAAATATTTGATGATTTACGGGTCACTATACAATTGAATATGTAGAAGGTTAGTAGATCACATTGATTTTAATATTTATTTGAGATTTCTTACAAATTTTGATAGACTCTTATTTCTAACTGTGTTACTATTTCGCGTCAGATCAGTAAATGTGCTTTGTATAGTTTTAAATTTCCATTGAATTTTGACAAATCTGGTGAATATATGGATGTTAAAAATTCTTATTTTCTTTAACTTACTGGTAATGAATCTCAATTATGTATTAGCTTTCTTTATATTTTATAGATCTATAATTGATCTTAATGCACCACTGTATGACTTGGATTTGATCGATGTGTATATGTCTATCCAGAAGAACTTGTCACTTCATCGTAGTGTATAACTAATGTTATAGATATTTTATTGTTTCAGGAGATTTGGTTCCTATCTTGACTAGATTCTGGTAAAATTTAGGAAATTGATTATTTTGAGAGAGTGGATGGCAATTTGAATGGGTATTTCCGTATTTGATGATTCTTTGTACTTGTAGGAAGAAAATGAGAGAAATCCTTCACGTTCAGGGAGGCCAATGCGGTAACCAGATCGGATCAAAGTTCTGGGAGGTTGTGTGTGATGAGCACGGCATAGACCCAACTGGGCGCTATGTTGGAACTTCTGACCTCCAATTAGAGCGTGTCAATGTGTACTATAATGAGGCATCCTGTGGGAGGTTTGTTCCCCGTGCAGTGCTCATGGATCTGGAGCCTGGAACTATGGACAGTGTCCGCACTGGTCCATATGGACAGATTTTCAGGCCTGATAATTTTGTCTTCGGCCAGTCTGGTGCTGGAAATAATTGGGCTAAAGGGCACTACACAGAGGGTGCTGAGCTTATCGACTCAGTTCTTGATGTTGTGAGAAAGGAGGCTGAGAATTGCGACTGCCTTCAAGGTAATTTGCGACGTTGAAGTATGATTAAGTTGTTTATTTTAAAAATTGTTGATTACAGAGCTCATTGGATTCAGAGATAAGCATCTCTCAATATTTACAATAATCAAAGGGGATTTCAATTCCTTGATGGATATTGCATGAGAAGTCTTAATTTTTCTTGATTTAAAAATTGTGGCTGCTTTTTTCTGAAATTCACTTTTGGTTTTCTAGGGTTTCAAGTGTGCCACTCTCTTGGTGGTGGAACGGGGTCTGGTATGGGTACCTTGTTGATCTCAAAGATTAGGGAAGAGTACCCAGATAGGATGATGCTGACATTCTCAGTGTTCCCTTCACCCAAGGTTTCGGATACAGTGGTTGAGCCATACAATGCCACACTTTCAGTGCATCAGCTTGTTGAGAATGCAGATGAATGCATGGTGCTAGACAATGAAGCTTTATATGATATTTGTTTCAGGACCCTCAAACTTACCACGCCTAGCTGTGAGTATATTTTACTGGAATCCTTGCAGGTGCTATCTATATATTGTTGCCTAAGATACTGTTTATAGAGCTACCTGATTTGCTTCAATCTATTTTGAATAGTTCCATGTTGCTATACACTGATTACAGTTGTTTGTGCCTGATATGTATGTATCACACATAAATTTGACCATAAGGAATATAAATCCCTCGGTCCTGGAATATATTTCATAGTCATAAATTTGACCATAAGGATTATAAATCCCCCCGTCCTGGAATATATTTCATAGTGACCGTTCTTGGGGTGTAACATAGGTCTTTAATCATGAAAGTGTGTATCACGTAGTTCATTCTGTTTAAGATAAGGAAAATACCATCAGTATCATAGAATTTTTTTTACTAATTTCCTTCGATTAACTTAATCATTTGAAAATGTGTATACAAATACATGTCACATTGTTGCATTACTACTGATAACACATTGTTGTGATTTCCCAAAATAAACGAAGTAGCTTTCTGAGTGAAGTTCATCCACACTACTCTTATATATTAAATCAATGTTTCAATTGCTTGTTATAATTTTCTTCTTTCATCCCAGTCGGTGATCTGAACCACTTAATTTCTGCAACCATGAGCGGTGTCACTTGCTGCCTTCGATTCCCTGGTCAACTCAATTCTGATCTGCGAAAGCTTGCTGTGAACTTGATCCCATTCCCCCGTTTGCACTTTTTCATGGTTGGCTTTGCTCCACTGACATCTCGTGGTTCCCAGCAATACCGTGCCCTTACAGTCCCTGAGCTGACTCAGCAAATGTGGGATTCCAAGAACATGATGTGTGCTGCTGACCCACGCCATGGACGTTACCTCACTGCCTCGGCCATGTTCAGAGGCAAAATGAGCACCAAGGAAGTGGATGAACAAATGATTAACGTTCAAAACAAGAACTCTTCGTACTTTGTCGAGTGGATTCCAAACAACGTGAAATCAAGTGTCTGTGATATCCCACCAAGAGGCCTTTCAATGGCGTCCACCTTCGTCGGGAACTCGACCTCCATTCAGGAAATGTTCAGGAGAGTGAGTGAGCAATTCACTGCTATGTTCAGGAGGAAGGCTTTCTTGCATTGGTATACCGGTGAAGGTATGGACGAGATGGAGTTCACAGAAGCCGAGAGCAACATGAACGATCTTGTATCCGAGTACCAGCAGTACCAGGATGCCACTGCAGAGGAGGAAGGTGAATACGAGGAGGAGGAAGGTGAATATGAGGATCACGTGTGAAGTATTGGTACTATCCTTCCGAGATTTTATATGTTTCCTTCTTGTGCTTTTTCCTATGGAATTAGTGAATCTTATTTCTGTATTGGGAATAGTTAGCTGTGGGGGAGAGAGAGACTGCGAGGATATATGTGTATGGTTGATGAGATGAGAAGTTTCCGTGTGTTTTATATGTTTAATTTGGAGAATAATCATCTTATTCGCATAAATTTCTATTATTGTGTGTTTCAGTATCTTATTCTCCTGTGACTATGAGCATATTCGACTATACTGGTTTGGATATTTCACTCACTTGGATCCCATTTTTGAACTAATACAAATCCAAGGCAATAAAACACACCGAGTATGTATGACAACATTGGATTGGACTGAAGAATAATGTATATAATACTTTAGCTTCTCTGTCTCCTTCTATACTGTCCACCAACTGTTCAGTACACCCTATTCAAAATACAGTTAATGCAATTCATGACATCGCACTCTTTATTATAGTGTACAAGGAATAGAATCACAAGAAAAAAAACCAATGAATATCGGGCATCGACACAACAATATGGAGAAAGAACACCAGCACCAAACACCATTCAACTCGATTCGTTGCCTCGGTATCATTTCTCAATTGTCTGCAGTGAATGACAAAAACATGTAGAGGGGCAAGATTTCACAACACGGCACAGGATGCAAATGGTGTTAAGATTCAAACTCGTTACAGATGGATAGAGATTTTTATCTTTTCTTTATTTTAATATAGAATCTAGCAAAAATGTAATCTTGTAAGAATATAGCGTACAAAGTTTAAGAGCAAAGTAACATTAGTTTAAGAGCATGTTTGACTTTAAGGAAAAAAAAAGGCTTAAAAACTACTTTTAAGCACAACCAAACATGCTACCTCTGGAAATTCACATGCAACTACAAAAAGTGATAGGTCAATAGAGATGATGATGGTGAGGCCTAATTAATCATATTTAAGGATAAGTCAATGATTATGCCATGGTAATAGAAGCACGATTTATTTTGGGTGGGTTGAGGACTTTCGAAACAGCAACAAACTAAACCTTGTTCCCAACAACTTTGATATCGGCTATAGACAAATCTTTAATCACCACTCCACTTAGTTCATTGCTAGACCTATTCCAAAATCTTAACAACTAGATTAATAACTTATTGGAAGCTCTTGAAATTAAGAAAAAATGCTACGGAGCGTATTAGAAAATCTTCATATGCTCTTTTCCTAAAGAAGTTTAGCAAATGGCATTATTTTCACATTGCAGCTTCCAAATGATATAGTGATGTTTTCTACTGGTATCTTGGTTTCTGAAAGACTTAGAAAATCTACATTCTTGAACTAAGGCTGGAGTTACTTGCAAGTTTCAGCATGAGTAATTTATTCCTCCTTTGACCAACACAAAAAGTATTTATTTCAGTACTTATGAACAAATATTAAGCTTAGCCCTGCTTAGAAAGTATTTCAAACTTACTTTTTAAGCTACTTATTTTACCCAGTATCATTTTCAAAGTTAATTTTTTACTAACAAAACTAACATAATCACTGCTGGACACAATCCAAAATCCACTCCTCAGTCCTCACATTTACCAAAATAGAGCAATTCAAAAGAACAACCAAATCAGGATTGACGCCAAAGCTCATCACTTCTATAAAAACAAGAAATCTCACAGGAAAAAAAAAAATATCCGAACAAATCATCATTAGAAGTAAAAATGTAATAATTACCCGAAGAAGGAAGGTCTGATATTGGGGAAGAAGAAATTGGCGGGGATTCTGTACGAAGCTCCGTAATTATTGCTGCCAATGCCTCAGTATTGAGATCCATGTCGCTAAGTGCAATAAGAATGGAAAGCGTGTGGCGATCCAGTCCAGTTTCGAGAATGTTTGACATTTCAAACGCCAGGTCCAGTGAGTCTCTTGCAGTTCGTGCGCTCTCAGGATCCATTTTTACCGAGCAATTGAAGTTCCGAACCTGGAGAAGAAGAAGAATAATTGAACAGTGGAGAATGGAAAACCGAAAAAGAAAAAGGCTCTGTTAAATTATGAAAAAGAAATTGCCTAGTGTTCAATCTAGGGCACAAAAAATCCGTTTAATTGTGAACTGTAAGTCTGTAATGAAAGATTGAGGACTAATTGGTTACTCAAGTAATAGGTTGAGGATCGATAGTAATTTATTTTTACTGTTATAATTTTTTTTTTATCACCTGTATGATATACCTTATTTTTTCTCCCAAAAAAATTTTTAAGTGCACTTTCTTCAATAAAATAATTTTATAGTAAACCCAAAAATACTTCCTACTTTTTTTTACCACACTCTCAAAGAAATCATCATTACTTAGGATATGTTTGAGCCGGATTAAAATCTGATTTTAATCTAAGTAAAAATCAAATAATTAATATTAACCATATCTTTCATGAGTCTCGCATCTTTTCAACCACACAATTCAAAAACTTTTATAACAATTCACCAAAAATCTAATTTTAATATATTCTCCCAGTAAAGCTCAAATAAACCCTTAAGGTCCAGCCCATTTAAGTTGAATGTTGTATCATATCCACGGTTTAGGGTATATTTGATCACGAAGATAACACCATTCTCAAAGATAGGGAAGGATTTATAATTCATAGTGCTCAAGAGATGAATTCCATAATGGACACCGAATGTTAAAAAAGCCTCTTACTACAATGATGTCCATGGAGTAACCCTCTTCTCAAAGGCGGGGTAGGACTAATCATTATGGTGTTGAAGAGACGAATTTCATAACAAAAAATCAATTATGAGGAGCATCTTATTATAATGATGCCCGCGGAGATTATACCATTCTCAATTGCGGGGAATGATTGATAATTCATATTGCTAAACAGACGAAATTCACAACGAGAAATCAAACGTTAGGAGCCTCTTATAAAAATGATGCTTGCACCATGAGTTTGACCAAATGCTAGAGATGGAAGTAATGAAATGCTAAAAAGGGAAAGAAGAAGATGAGGAAAGAGAAACCTTAGTTGCTTGGAGAGCAATGTTCATAATTCTTTGCATTGATGATGGTGTGCACACAGCACATTATATTCATTCCATTAAAAGCATTTTATCTTTTGCTTAGCTAGTTGCCATAGAGACTATTCCTGTAAGATTTTAAATTCGGTTAAAATATACAATTGGTCGCTCAACCTTCAAGAAAATTTCATTTTAGTCATCGAACTTTTTTCTTTTCAATTTCAACCGAGTTACTTGACTTGCTAATTGATAACATGGTGACTACTACATTGTGTATTTTGTCACACACATTGAACAATCGATAATTTTACTAATAATATTTCACTTGGTAGCAAGTTTTTTTTATATATACATACTTAACTTCTCCTTTTGCTAGTAAGTTGCCATATATACCAGTGTTGCATCTAACAACACTTTCCACATCATAAAATACATTTAACGGTGTATTGATATATAATATTAGATAGATTGTACACTCATTGCAGAAAATCGTAACTTTTTTCTTTAATATTGTCCAATCTATACTTTGATGATGCGCAGTTACTTTTTTATTATTCAAAAGAAAACATAGACATAATGATTTCTACTAAGAAAGTGATCACTACACAAAAATTCTGATATTCTTATCCCATCTCTGTCCCCCCACATTAAAACTCTTAATTGTCCTAGTCTTTTTTCAAATGATGATATTCCTTTTTACATAATTATTTGGGCCATATCAATCGGGTCGGTTCGGTCCATCACGCCTAGGTCACGGAACCAGGCCCGAAAGTTTTTTTTTATGATTCTTTAAAAATGAAATTAATTTAAAAGGAAATCACAAAGAGTTGAGGATCCAAACAATGATGATAAAACTAAGGACAATTGATATAATTATTGATATGATTTATGTTTTAATTATGGGCCATTCTATTTATACTTTTTTGACTAATTGATTGCAGTGGTTGGAAATTTGAAATTCATATTAAAAATATCAAACTGAAATTAATCTACAATTCTCTTTCTAATCACTTATTACATGAAGCTATCATTGTGCAACTATTGTAGATTAAAAGCCTATTCTTACCATCGTAATTAACGGCGACTTATTTAGATCTCGTGTTCACATTTGGATAGTTCATCCAAGTGAATTTACGTAGTTAAATTTAGGGTATGACTCCGATACCTATTGTAATAGGCATGGGATTCGATGAAACTCCAAGTCTTCAATGTACATTATATAGAACTCTGAGTCTTCATAAACAGTGCGTCTTACAAGACAAGTTACGTAATATTAACTATCTCACGTAAGCACTCAAATTTTAAACAGAAGGTACGTTAATTTATTTAAAAACATATAGTCTTTAATATATGTATTCGTGCAATCTAGATTTATCTTTTATCATGCGTACTTATAACAGATGGCGATTAATTCTAAATCCTTTAAATGTTTTGATCATGTTTGAATGGTGATTAAACTATAAATTAAGTGATTATAAGTTGATAGTTCCATTTTTGTGTGGATAATAAGTAAGTAATATTTGTTAATCTTACAAAATATTTTTAAAAATAGTATGTTTTTTCCTTACAACATCAGTAGAGACTGCCCCCACAATAAAGAAAAAGCCAGAAAATGATTTATTTCACATGACCCAAGATTGAGTAAAAATATTTGATATACTAATAGCTTGAGTGTAAACACCCCCACACACCCCCACCCCACCTCCTTTCTCTGCTAGTGTTTTTGTGTGGAGCTTTTGCAGCAAATTTGGCTCTGAAATCGGTAACAGAAAAGTTTCCAACAAAACTATAAGCTGAAGACACAAAATTTATATTACCTGCAGCAAAATCTATGCATATTGCATCTTCATCCCCACTGCACCCACCCCACCGCCCGCCATTGACCTTGCAGCTATCTTCTTCAAACTCCAAGGCATCTACCTAAACAAAAAGTTCTACACACTTTATAAAAATTCCTTTCCAGTTTTCAACCCAAATCTAGAAATCATCTTTTTTGGCTGAAGAAATAAGAAAAAGTTGAGAAAAGAAGCTGCTTTTTTTTTTTTGGATCAGAATCCCATGCCATGACTTGGGATTTTTACAAGAAAGATAAACATATGGGCAGAGAATTGGGTTGCTTCTTGTGTTTTCTTCTGCTGATTCTTGCACAGTGGGGGATAAATCCATGTTATGCAGTAAGAGATCAAAAAGCATTTTTTTCTGCTATGAACTCTGTTAAAATCCCTAAGGGATCCAAAGAAAATGCAACAGAAAAGAATGGAAAAGAATTTTTTGGTGCAGAAATGAGGAAAGTCTACACAGGTCCAAATCCTCTACACAACAGATAAGTAGCAGAAAAAATATATCAAGCTTAAATTCTCTCATTCAAGCCATGATAAATATTTGTTTTTTTTTTTTCAATTTTCCTGAACCTTTTCCCCTTGATCTCCTCGAATTTCAACTTTAGCAACCAAAAAAAATACGTCGTCCACAACGAGAAAACTCCATCGTTGGGTCGTCGGAAAAGGTCGAACATCTGTCATCTGTGGGCTTCTGTCAACCTTACATTTGTATATGAAAGTTATTTACGAGTTTTTTGTTGAGAAAATATGTTTATTTGTTTGAAGAAAAGATGTAAAACATGAAATAATATTTTTTAGTTCACAATTTCTGAATAATAATGCCATTACTAAAGCAGTTTTTGGTATGATGAACGTCTGATATTTTCTACAGTTGTGTGTGAAATTCCTCTTGTAACAATATCAAAGTGAAGGAATGTATTTGCAAAGTTTTTTAATTTATTTTTTATAATTATCTTCCATTTATTACCTCAAAAAAGTCATTTTATATTCAAACATATGAATATATGTGCCTGCAGAAGATGGATATGAATATATGTATTAAGAACAAAAATAGGATTATTGGATAGTGTAACTACTTTGTCTCATTCAGGATTTGTTTGACTTAGATATTTTGAGAAATATTTTGTGAAAATAAGTTTTTGAAGAAATGTGTATGAAAAGTAGGGAAATTAATATGTTCACAAAAAAAAATATTAGAAAAATGCTATCTGTACACACCATTTTACATAATGGGCGTCATAATTGATTATGACACTTATTATGTACGCCTAACATAACCCAAATTATTATATTAAAAAAGCATGTGTTTAAAAATGAGTTTGAAAGAAAATGAGCACATTTCGAGTGTGAATTGAGAGAGAAAATGACTACAGACATTAAAAAAAAATATAGTTTCTAATTATAATTTACCTTACGTAGGCGTAGAATTATGTAATGAATCATGCTACATGTAGAATCTTTGTTGACGACATTGGTTGACAACTATACACTTGGCACCATTACGTACATCCATTTTAAAATTATTTTTCATATCGCACTTTATTGTCAAACTAGGTTGTCATCAATTATTATACAACTAACTGTATTGTTATGGAATACACACGTGCACGCGCACGCACAGTTTGTATATATATCTCTACACTTTATATAAACTTGAGGATGCACAAACTATTTTATGTTGTCCCTGTTAATTTATTCATAGAATGAGTTTTTCTGTGAATTTTGAAAAATTTCATGTCCCACATTTCTGTTGTGCATTACAGTGGGGTTTTCTTTCGGCTATAGGAATCAGTAAGGGTGGTAAATGTCTGAAAATATTCAACTTTTTCTAATTATTATTATTATTATTATTAATTATTTTTGTTTTGAGAGGACAGATAATTTTTACAGTTGTTGTCACGCTTGTTTCAGTAATGAATGCCCAGGCAGATATACCCCACTCAAATTGTTTGCTATCTACCTTCTAAAAAATTATATATATCTAAGAAGAAAGAGATTTTAAAGTTTCGTTCGTTATTTTTTAAGTGTTGTCCAATATTATGTACCATACACACGATGTTACTAGAATTTCTTGAACGGTAGAAAAATACCGACCATCATTTAACTTCAATCCAAATTTTATTGAAATTTGCTCTTTGTTTTCGTTTGATCACTCGATTAATCAAATTCAATTAGTTTCTTTAACTAAACGTGCGACGTAGAAGATCTCTACGTTGATTCCACATTAGATGTTAACTTAGCCCCTATTTGGGTTTCATTAAAATGTATTTATGAGGAAAATGCATTTTAAAATAGTGATTTTTTGAAAAATATATAGTTATAAAAGAAGGAAATTTTTTAAATTTACGTATAATATTATTTTATTGAAAAATATTTAGTTGAAAGGAGAAAAGAAAGAAATGTATTAAAATTTTAGTGGAGCCCGAACAATTTACTGGTTGGTTGGAATAATTTGTCAAAAGAAAGATTAACCAGCCCTACCTCACATTGACAATGCCCAAAAGCATAAAACTTTTATTTAGTCAAAAGAATTACTGTATTACTTTCTGGATTTTAATGTAAACACCATTTACCTTAGTTCCCAAAGTCAAATACTATACACAAAAAGGATAGATATTTGGGGTCCATTTCCCTTAATTTAGCAAAATTCACCAAAGATTAATAATAAATTTTTTATAGTCAAAGAAAATGTAATCATGGGATGACACAATTTCGAAAGAGTGGAATACGATAACATTTATCAATCATTCTTCTTAATCAAATACACTAAGTATGTATGTAGGTCATTAAAATTAATACAAGGTCGAACTAGAACGATTGCATCTTGCTTCTACGTTGATGACTTGATGATAAATAGAGCATAAGTCATACGAATCCAATCTAGTTTGGAATCATCGATGAGAAATCGAATTATCACATGCAATTAAATAATGAGTCAACAATAAAAGAAGTGGACCACAAAATGCTAATCCAAGAAACTCGAATCCTCGTTCTTTAGAGCATTTGTTGGGTGTCTATGTTTTCAAATTAATTCCCTATTTTGTAAGGCACTCGATCAAGCAGTAGGATCCACACTTGGATGTACTATAATTGTACTAAATATTCACGTGACATCTGGGGAAAGAAATTCTGTGTCTCTCCTTCTTTATATTGTGGCATTTGGGAGTTGGATATGAAAATATGAATATGTTGGATATTTTTTTTTTCATTTTATTTACGTACCATCACAAGATGGTAGTTCCTCGAGAACAACTTTGAAATTTGATTTCACGTTTGAACTTTAAACGGATCGAATTATCCGTCTAAACTTTTTGGGTCGATACCATGTTGAGTCTTAAATTTCTATCTTAAAATACTTCTAAAATGCAATGCATAATTTTACCAATAAGAGAATTTAATTTGAGCCCCAAAAAGGGCATTCGAAAAAAATCCCATCTTATAAGTTAGGTGAAATGGTCCATCACAAATGATAAACCAGTCACTTCAAGACCTGAAGTACCCTACAAAATTCAGTACATAATGGCAGCAGGGCCCTGACAGAACAATGCTAGGTGTCATATTTTTCTTAGCCGATTTTTTACAGGTTAACATTGCCAAATGAATCTTGGCAAATTTACTTTCATCCTTGTCAAAAACACACAAAAATATGCAACTTACAGCAAGGCGCCTGCAAACAATTCCCCCGTACCGATACCAAATGCATAGACACCAAGAATATGAAATCCCACCAAATAATTAAAAAGAAAGCTTAGGACAAAGCCTTTCAGAACACAGATTTAATGCTCAAAACCCATTTGAGAAATACAAATGACGAGAGGAAACATCAAATTTGAATTATTCAGAAAAAAAGTTTCTGTATATATCAAACCGACGCAACTTCTCCACGAACATGTTTAGTGCATTCAGATAAAGTCAAGCTCGTATTCAAGAAGATGTTAGTAACATTAGATTCCACAATTGTGATTTGAACTGAGAATTTAATGATCTGCGCTCGAACATTACTTGGAATTGACCTTGTTTAAGGCATGTTGATGTGGGTATATCCCATTTGAATGCATATAGTTACGTAAGTGCCTAACTTGACATATGGTGACACAGAGTATTTCGAGACCACGCTGCAACCTCTAACTATCTTCAGAATTTTTAATTTTTTCCAAAGAACCGACAAAATCTTACAGTGCAATAAAAGAAGGCAATTAATGGCCAGAATGTCCTTTCAACCCATCAACTGCATTTTTCTCAACCACCAAAAAGATACTGAAGTTTGTCGGATGATCACAAATATCTATGCTGTTTGTGGGCAATCAAGAAATTGTACCAGAAATTTTAGTATGAAACAAAAATTTCAAGCTCAAGAACAGAAATTGAAACTCCGCAAACTTAAAACTGCATTCAAGTTACAAACACGCGAGCCATTGTATCTAGACATTATAAACAAAAACTGACAGTAACTACATGTTTGATATGTTATATTGAATATAGTGCTGAACGAAAAAGAGTGTCGAATATTGTGTATCAAATAGGTCTACAATAGATATGACGGGAGAATAACTTGTGTTTATAAATATCTCTACTGTTTGTGACAACAATCCTGAAATGCAAAATCACCATAAGCTTTAGTGGGACAAAGTTTCGAACTCAAGAACATACTGAAAAAGAACAATGTCGAGTATTGTGTCTCAAATGTCTAGATTAGACAGGACGCGGAGAATAACATATATTCATATATTTGTGCTCGTTGTGGGCTATCGACAAATGTACAATTGCCAGAAGCTTTAGTGAGAGAGTTATGAATTCAAGAACAGATATTGAAACTTAAAATTGCATTTACGTTATGAACATTGATGTAGGTAGCATTGTACCGAGACGCTATAAGAAAAACGTGACATTCATAGATTACAAAGGATAAGGAAAATAAATATACGAGTTAACAGTACAATTTGTTTGAATTGATTATTCCGAATACATTAGTTTCCAATTTATTTAGGGTCAGCTACATGAATTATGTTTCACACTTCCGTTGGTTCATCACTGTACACAACCACTGCACAGAATATTAAAAAACTGTACACAAAAACTTCGAGTCATTTTTTGAATTATTTGCATGCCATTGCTAAGATCATCAGATAATTGACAACAGGACACGATAATCAGCAAGGTCAAGCCAAAAACAGATCAGATCACTTTGGATAGAATGCACTTAGATATTAGTATGTAGAATCAAGTGCTGACTGCAAGACATCTTCGAGGTACTTCT
>CAIGRN010029258.1:0-16062 GCA_903798345.1 Fraxinus anomala
TCTTGATTCTAATATCTGTGAGTCTTGGCTCCTTTCACAAACCATAACATAAAGCATTCACAAACCATAACATAAAGCAGTAAACTCAAATATATTTGAAGCAAGCAATTAACAAGGTAATGAAAGCATTGGGAATTGTTGACTCAAACGTAGGAAAAGTAATGCACTGTATGTACAGGTCTATGTATGTAATTGAGTTTCAGAAAGGTTTCAGAGCAATGCTACATGTACCGGAAAAATGCACGTATAGGTTTACAGAATGCCATATGGCTACATATCATTAGATTTTGAACAAAAAACATAGTTAAAACGGCCAATCAGGTGCTGCCGTCTCAGCACCCGCAAAACTACATGTGCATTTCCCTTGTACAAGTATCATTTTTCAAGGTTTTAATGCATGAAAACAGTAAACCAACACTTTTCCACACATTTAGTTGCAGATATCATTGCGTTACAACTTCCCTAGACAACTGAAACCTAAGAATGCGTTAGGATATGCAAACCCCTCTAATTTCTTAGAAGTCTGATGCAAGTGCAGAAGGCAGACCCTCATAGCTTAATAGCTGAAATGGACAGCTCAGAGTCGATTGACGGGTGTGAGCGACCTTGCAGTGCCGTACTCTCTGAGACAATAGCCAAAGATTTGAGATTGCAGTTTATTACAGCATTCACAAAGTAGCATGTTTCGTCTTGAGTATTCCCTTCAGGCACATCCACCACAAATGATTCGATAACCAGCGCTCCTAGTATCCCATCAATTATCTCGGGATGGACAGTAATGACTGAAGAGTAATTCTGCAAGATCATCAAAATAAAAGAAAATAAATTTGGTTAAGGGACTTGAACAGCAAGAGAGGTTCAAGAATGCCAAATTCAGAAAAAGCAAATGGAGAACAGTAAATATCTGCTGTGGTTCCACAAACCATCGAGTTTAGGAGCTCCACCTGGGACAAAGAAGAGGATGCTCTTACATACACAGAAATCTTACATAAAGAACTAGAATTTACAAAAATATTGATCTCAAAATAAACCCGACAGTTCAAAAGGTTAGCGTGTCACGACTATAGACGGGAAATTTAAAGCCTTGAGAATTTGACACAGCTAATGAGGAAATCCAAGTTTACAAAATGGCAACCGGCGTGTACGTATATAGAAAAAGTTTATACAGACATGGTTTTCTCCTTTTCCAAATTCCCCATTTGTCATTCCATTTTTTAGCAAGGGACTCCTCTTACCATTTTTGAGGGGGGAAATCATAATTGGCCTATATAGTGGCATAATTTGTTAACACCAAGGATTAACTGTATGCCTTTTTTTTTTTTTTTGGAAACATTGCACTGTTGATCCCCAACGTTTTCCATTAATTAGAAAGTTGGCCCCTAACATTTCATTATAGTTTCAATCAGTCCTTAATGACAGAAGCTGTCCAAATTTGTGTTGAATCCCGTGACCCTCTGGACACATTCCGTGTTAAATAGCAAACCTAGTTTCATAAATTTGGACACATGACGATTATAGAGATTTGAATTGTCTCTATCCTTATGCGTTGCATAACAATAGTAAAAGGTAGGGGACCAACTTGCACCTTTTCGAAGGTCGGAGACTAACCAACTTGCTTATGAGACAATAAGTGAGAAACTAATGGATTGCTTTTCCAATATTTAGTTTTGCTGATCAACCCAAATAAATTGAACTTGGCTACTACTTGTAACAGCCACAAATCGCTGCTTTAACAGAGTAAATATTACCTCGAGGAAGAAAAGAATACTATATATGAAACAATAGAGGAAAGCCCTTACCTTTAGCCTGTGATCACCACCAACAATCTTGAAGCCAAGAATGTGCTCCTGATCATCAAGCAGTTCCAGCATCTCAGTACTGGTCGTGGCAGGAAGTCCCGACTTTACATTCACCTCTCTAACACTCCCAATCTTAAAATCACCCCGCACATTGCACCTGCTAACAAAGGGCTTATACTTCTGAGGTTGATCAAATCTCCTCACTGCTGACCAAACCTTGAAGAACATACAAATATAAGTCTTTGGATATGACAGCTTAAACAAAAGCCACAAAATTTCAAATAAATAATACAAACGTAAGCTCTTCGAAGCACATAAAGATTTCATTCCAAGTTTTGAGTTTCCCAAATCAAGATACATATACAAGTTGACACTCAAAAATGATTAGAAGTTACAGAAGCAAATGACTTCACAAGCTTTTGAGCTTCTATTATACATAGGCTCATGAAAGGAGAGCACAGCTACATCTAGCAGATATCCTCTTATATGGAGGAACGAAAAAGCTTGACGAATCATTCTTTTTATGCTTCAGGTGCTTAGTTCTCAATGCGTTGAAAGTCTTCGTTAATTTACCATCATTCGATCTCTCCCTCAAATATCAACTATAAAAATCGCATTTCGTAATTTCCTCGAATATATATAGGCATTTGGCAATCAAACTAAAAGCAAGCAAAAAAACTATATAAAATGTGAAAACAAATGTATCAATTTCTAATATCAGAGATTCAGAGCCCTTCATGCCTAATAATTTTTTTTTTTTTTTTTTTTTTTATATATTAGCTTCATGCCTAATAATTGAAAAATGTAATAAATACAAAATAATTTTTAGAATGCCACTGTTTGAGCCCCATTTTCTAATAATACATTTTTTTCCAACTCAGTTTCAACCACGTATTCTCTTAATAAAATAATATTACATGCAAAACTTCAAACTTTTTCAAACTTTTTCTTACTTTTCAAGTACAAATCCTCGATAAATTCACTATTCCAAAATCTATTTTTACCCGGGCTCAAACAAGGGCTATATTTTCCAAGAAATAAAAAGAGCCGGCACAAATCATATCTAATTTCTCTCCCAAATTTCATAATCAAATAATGCATAAAATTCAAAAAGATACCAGAAATGCCAGAATGCAGGAGGAAAGGCAACAGCCCATATGAAATCCATAAATAAAAAACTGCAAATAAATAAAGAATCCCCAAAAAAACAAAACATATATATATATACACTAAATTTGCAGAAAAGAGAGAGGGAGATTACAATATCAACGGGGGCTTTGATGTGCTTGACAACAGAGGAAGAACACTGATGCTCCGTTGGCTGGTGCCTATGGTGTCTAATTATGTACTGTGCTTCCATATTTTTCTTCTTCAAAGGTTAATATTGTTCCTAAACTTTCAAAACCAAGAAAGAAAAACAATTCTTACCGACGAAAAAGAAAAATCTTGAGAATGAAAGTGATTGTTCACTACGTGAATTCTGTGTATGTGGAGTTACAGTCCACAGGTTTGACTTGGACGCCCATCAAGAAATATATAAAGATGTGGACAGGATATTTAGGCAGCTGAGGTTACAAACCAGCATCGTTAACGTGGCATTAAATAATAGGCGAAACTTTTCATTGATCTATCACGTAGCATCACCTGTCACTTAGATCGAATTTGTAATTTCAGCGAAGTTAAATAACATTACTTCAATTGAAAGCCTCCCAGCATATTGAAAGCGTATCAAGTAGATCCTCAATCTATTAATTTGGCGGTTAAATTCTCCAACTACATTTTTTTTGTAGCATTGGAGTCCCGATGGAGATTTTGCCAGCCCAAGCGAAGATCGGCACTCGAAGGCTTGCCAATGGGGGTAATGACACGTGGCTACCATGGCCATGGAAGTACCGACCCTTCATCCTCCTCCTTGTGATCCTATCAGTTCAGTCATCGCCTACTCCTCGTTGGAAGCGAATACTAGTAAGATAATAATAAGAAAGTTTTCCTTGATTAAAAATTTCACTAGGATGATTGCGATGGATTTTTATTTTATTTTCTTTTTCAGATCAATTTTGAAAAAATCCAAATGTGAATTTTTAGCTCAATAATTATGCTGAGATCATTCACTACATTTGATACATATACTTGAAACAAATTGATACAAAAATTAAGGAAATTGTTACTGTCACGCAATAGATTCGTATATTCACAAAATTTATTCATTGCTCTTAAAAATGCCAAATAATAAGTTAGGACCCCAGATGTAATTTTCCTTTTTTTTATATTAGATTAGATGTCGGCAGACTTGGGACCTAGGAGCCCGCAATTGGTTGCCTAATTAAATAAGCCTATACATACTCTTATTGGGCCTAATCTCCTCTTACTACGTTAATGACTAGGGTAAATTGCACATGGGGTCTCAAATTTTTGAAGGTTGTGACAATAGGATCTGAACTTTTGATTTCTACCATGTAGAGTCCCTATTCGCTTGCTAACTCCGATTTTCCCTTCGATTTGGAGCATTATCTTGCTTGGAGACAAATTTCATTTTAGGGTTGATGGATGTTTTGGGTTCAAGTGTGAAGAGGATGAGTTGAGTCCACATGTTGAGTTATCTTCTAATTTATCTTTTTATGTTTTCTCTTTATCGCTTTTATGTAAGCATGAATAACTCCATTTTGACTGGTTTTATCCCCCACCATTCCCTCACGTGACCAACGTATGGTGGCTCAATGTCGAAGTTGACGTTTTTCATTCTAATATACACTGGACATAGATGTTTGAAGGTTTAGAACTTCGTGTTGTATAACTCAAAGGTGCTGGACTCTTTAGTTGCAACCTTCAAAGATTCAATGCAATTTACAAGAATTATCTCTTTTATTTTTGTGTTAATATTTAATTCAAAAACAGTGATGTCAATGTCATTCGGACTTATTTAAGGATTTTTTATTGGTTTTTTAAACCATTTTAAGGAACCTATAGTCAATGGAGGGAGGAGATTGTAATAATCGATGGGATTGGCTTGTCATAGTTTGATCAATTTGATTTAATTACACGAAAGTCAAATGGGTAATGCAATTTACATTTTTTTTTTTACAAATATAAGTGTGTTATATTTCCAATTTCGATTTTGAATCGCCATCGAGCAATTATTAATGTATGCACTTAATCGAGAAAGTAGAGATGAAAATGAGAATTTTTACTGTATATTTGGCAAGCAATACTAAATAGTAAAACATATAGTTTATTTCGGATCAATCCAAGTTAGCATCCAAAGATACAGTAAGATAATTGAGACGCATGTGCAATAGAACATCTTTTAAAAGGTACATCCTCCATGGGTTTAACAAAGACAAAATTGCACATAATTGAACCAGAGAACATGCATTGGAATATTATAAATGGGATTCCTAAAGTGCTGCCAATTAGTCGAATTGTGTGTCGATGAAAAGAATAATGTTATCAAACGTTACTGGTGTTACAATATCAATCTATGTGACATTATGTGATAGACTCAATTAAATATTTAAATTAATTTTATATCTCATTTAATGTTACTTAGTACCATTTAAACTGATGTGTAACATCAATAGTGCTATACTTGGCTGAAAAATAGCAAGAACCTTGTCTGTGGATTTATATTAAATAAAATGCAAATGTTTATATCACATTGGTTTGTTTGCATGTTTAAAGAGATAATTTCTTAACAAGGATGTTTGAAATTTTTTTAAGGTGCCTCAGTTTTTAATAATTCAAAATTTTGGACCTCTTGTCAAGTCAATGAGAACATTATAGTCCTTTATAATTTTTAGTAACGTTTAAAGACTAAATACCATCCATAAATGTGAATCGGGATGATGTCGAGAAGAGACTCCACCTCCGTTTCATCGGATATTTTTGTTACTTTACTCTATCCACATACCCGCTTAAAGCGGGACGGGGTGGAGCAGGGTATTGCCCCAATTATTTTTTATTTATTTTATTTTTTTGTCTTTACTTAGTAAATATTATTAATTATTTTATTTTTTGCTTTTATTTTTTTTATGTTTTTACTTAGTAAATATTATTACTTTTTTACCAATTTGTTAGAAACAACTTATGTTCTCTTTAAAAATATGATAAATCTATTATTTTTGTTTGATAAAAAATTTAAATTTAAAATTAACTTTAAACAGTACGGATAGTGGGACGGGGATTATGATTCCATACTCGCCCCGTACCCACTTCGGGATAATGACCATCACCCCGTCCTCTTCCCCGTTTATCCGATCGGCGGGTAATTGTCGTCCCGTTTGGGACGGGGCCTCACAAGTTTCTGGTTGCACTGATTTTTTTGCTATCCCTATGTGTGTGTGTGTGTGTGTGTGGGGAAACATGCTAAGAAGATCGAAGAGAGAATGGGCTACGTATGTATAGATTTTGCATGAATTAGTACAACCCATTAAGTCGATCAAGTACAAAGTTCAACTTTTCGAAACTAATATTCAAGTCTTATTTAAAATATATAACTCAAAAAGTCCATCTTGTAATATCCATGATGACTTTCTATATTAAGAAATGGTAAAATTTTGTAAAATAAATTCTTTACTTAAATTATATTGAATGGATAACTGAATAATTTGTTCTCAAGGCTCCAACATTATTCCTCTTCTACTTGCTGATGCGAGCAATGTAACGTGTATGGAAGAAAATGATGTCACGATACAAAATTGTTTCCTCAATACTTAATTATCTAATTTCCATTTTGAAGAAGTAAATGCTTTTTCATTTATTTCAAAAATGGTTAAATTATTTTTCTTGGTTGTAGAACTATCATCGATAGATTTCTTATTTTATTCTTAAAGGTAACAGGGAAAGAAATTATATTTGAATACCCAAGTGGTAATTTACTAATGGGCAATTCGAGAAAATAATTGGTCAACCTAAACCTTATCCTAGAATTGTGCATTTATTTAGGGATGTTACGTCCAACGGAAAAGGTTAATGGTGCATTTGATTATCAATATTTTTTATGAAAAATATGTTTTTTTACCTAAATTTTTTACTTTTGTACTGTTTGATTGACAATTTTTTTTAATGAAAAATATTTTCCTACTTTTGGTTATGTAATCATATTTTCCTTAAAACAAGAAAAAAATACTTTCTTTAGGGAAACATGATTTTTATTTTCCAAGTAATTCACTCACTCTCTCTTTTTCTCTCTTATTTACCCACCAATAAAAAATAGACAAATATAGTATTTTTTAGATTGAAAACTAAATTAATCATATACATTTAATTAATTTTCTTTCCATATAAATTCTATACTTACAGTCAAACACACCTTAACTGAATTTCTATTTGAGCAACAAAATGGGTTTCTCCCACTTTGAAACACGAAACCCATGAAATCAGACTCGTTCTTTGACAATTTGGAAAGTTCACGGGTTCAATTGAAAAAATCTAGAATTAATTTGACACAAATTTATTTAGAAATTATATTTTTCTAAACTTATTTTCTATTGCACATTTTTCCAATAAAATAATTTTACACACGATCTCATAATTTTTGCCTACTTTTTAACTACACGTATTCCTAAAAATAAATTTTCATTTTTAGTGAATATCTTTTGAACGAACATTTAGTTATGTGAACTTTCTATCTTGAATACTTGGTCCTTGTTTGGTTTAGCTAGAATTAAAATTTTAATAGATGCTGATAAAAATAAATGAAATGTATGATTAAAAAGTTAATAAAGTTGTTAGTCCCATGAAACCCGTCATTTAAAATGAATTGCGAAAAAATGAATATAAGAAAATGGGGTTCAAAACGTATGCTTATTTTCATCTCATAATAGTCTAACTTTGTTGTGCATTGCAATGGACATATAAACCACAGAGGACATCAATTATGAACAAATGCTTAAGTTAAACACGTAGGTCGAATGATTCAACACAATACAAAGAATTCTTTGTACGTGACTTTTATTTTTGACATCTCTTTGTTGTCTCTAAATTTCGCTGATTGGACTGCATTGTAATAGCTGTAAAACTACACAGGGATCCGCAATGCTCAAATACTTAACTTAAACATTAAAAGATTTATTCGACGTGACATTCGAGTAAAAAATAGATGACTTGAGAAATATTTATCTCAACTTCCTTATTGCGTGTTGAATAAATTATGCAATGCACCCAAGTGATAAATTAAATAATGGGGCTCAAATGAGGAAACAAATCTGGACCCCTGAAATAAATCTGGACTTTTGTCCACTTAGTAAATGGATTGAAACAATGTGGGCTTTACAAGGATTAATAGGATTAGCCGTCCAAAGATTCTTTACAGCCGACATATATGATATACAATAATGCTACGAGCACAGAAAATTTTGAGAAACAACACATAACGAGAATTAATTGGAACGTGAAGAGAGAAAAAAAAATAGTCTAATCATCTACAATCACATCAGTGTCAATAAGAATTCTATGAAAAATTCCTTGTACTCATGACTTTTTCCTATGATATATATGTTGATTTATGGATAGCAAAATGATCTGATCTGGCCCTTCCCCGTCCAACTCTAGGTTGTCTCGCTCTGAATGAAGTGGGAAATTCTTTCCTTTTGGGGAATGGGATGAGTGCGGAGAACATAATCCCGGACCCGACTATTGTGTTTTATTTTAATTTAATTTATTTTTTGTGCTTACCATTTGAAATGCATTTTAAAAAGTAAAAAGTATATTAAAAAATTAAATAAATAAGTAAATGAGACAACAAACATGATATTCTCCGTTTCTTACAAATCTCGCTACATCCTCGCTCTACCTACAGAAAGTACCCGACGAGATGATGTGCAACACGTTGTGCTTGTCGAGTGGACAACTTAGTCATATACGAGTTTGAACGTGGATCGAAGTCGTGAGCTAATCTCTAAATTTACGAAGTTGCCAAATTAAACGGTTCAAAAAATGAATGGCGAGATTTTTCCTGCCGCATTTTCCAATTCCAGCCTTCCAACGCCGCTGGATTCTCCGTTTCTTACAAATCCCACTACATCCTCGCTCTACCTACAGAAAGTACCCGACAAGATGAGGTGCAACACATTGTGCTTGTCGAGTGGACAACTTAGTCATATACGAGTTTGAACGTGGACTTAAGTATGAGGTGGGACTCTCTTTCAAATTCTTGACAAAAATCAATGAAGGTTTAATAAAATATCGTATTTTCCTTTTTATACTTCTGCTAAATATTAATTACATAATTTGTAATGTCAGTTCATAATTTTATTATGAGTATTGTTCGAGTTTGAATTCGATTATAGTAATTACATGAACTTGAATAATTTCATTAATTTGAGTATCGAAATATTTCGGATCGAAGTCGTGAGCTAATCTCTAAATTTACGAAGTTGCCAAATTAAACGGTTCAAAAAATGAATGGTGAGATTTTTCCTGCCGCATTTTCCAATTCCAGCTTTCCAACGCCGCTGGATTCGGGTCTCAAAACAGGCGGTGAAATGAAAGGCTGCCCATCCATGTGGCAAGAGGTGGTGTTGCTCCTCCATGCAACCGCACGCTTGGCTATTGCTTCACTTTCTTAATTGACAATAATACCCTCCTCTTTTAATTGCCCTCTTAAATTTCTCAACTGCCACTGTTTTCTTGGATGCCTAAAATGCCCTTCTCAGTACTACAAGTCAGTCTACTAAGCCCAAGTGACAATTTCCTTTTCAAAAGTTGTAAGAATATTTCTAACGAAGGAAATTATTGAAATTAGTAGTTGAAAATGACTTATTCTATCACAAACTTTGTTATTCTTTATTCTTCTTTTGAACACACTTAAAAATGTTTCGATTTCTTTAGAGTAAAATTCAATAAGTAATGTTCATAAATCAAGTTTTTCATCTTATAAAGTTAGATCTATTGTATAGAGGTTATTTTCGATGCATGATGATGTACATTACTAGATCATATCAACAATACAATAGATATTAATATAACTTTATTTGTACTATTTAATTTATTTTATTGAACAGTCGGTATAATATTACACACGATTCTATTTTCTTGAAATTCTTAGGTCCATTGACAAGATTTTGAAAAGTCAAAAACTATTTTTGAAACTAAGAAGAAGTGTTTTTTTAACTTCTTTAGATAATTTTTTTTTTAAATTCTTTGTCTGACTAAAAAATATTTTTAAAGAAAATTGATCTAATGGTTCGTTTGACGGTACTTTTATTTTTGTTTCTTATAGAAAAGCTTCTTGAAGATAAAATACTTTCAAAAAATTATTCAGACGAGTTCAAAAGCAATTTCTTAATATCAAATCAACTTTTGATTTTTTAAAAGCGTTGTCAAACAGCCCTAAGGCAACCTTCAAGAAGGTTTTCTAAAAACAGCATTTGCAAAAGCAGAAAATCATGTCAAATTGGTCCTTAATTTCCTATCGACCACAAATGGAAAAAAGAAATCCTTATTATATATTACACTAAACTATTTGTACACACAGAATGTGCACATTGATTGACACTCAATGTGCCAAAAATCTGATAATTAATTGTAAAATGTGTTATCAAGATCAATGTATCAAAATTTGTCAACTCACATAAGTGTAAATCAATGTGTCAACATCTATGTATAGGTAGCATGGTCCATATATGTTTAGTGGACTTGTAGGGAATTCCATTTTTCCTCGAGGGCAAATACGTCCAAGAGAATAAGAACAAGCGTTGATATACGTGAGTATATTCCTTGTCAGGTGATTCTTCCCCCTTCTTCATCCCACCCCACCCCACCCCACCCCAACCCCTCAAACTACGTATAGCTTATGCATATATAGATCAAATTCTCTCTCCATCCCAGAAACTCACTTTTCAGAGAAATTAAGAGTGCATATATATTGTATATGAAAACATGAACACATCCCTCACACTTGTCTGAATACACTCACAAAAAAAAAAAAAAATGCAAATCTCTGCAAAAGACCTCCCATATATATACATTGAATGTAGAATTGTTACATGTTATTGAGATCTCTCAAGAATTTCTGCTTCCATTTCTTGAACCTTTCATTGCAGCAAAAACTGTAAAGATTTCTACCCATTCTCTACGTTGATGCAAGGAGCTTCAAGAATCCAATCATGAATTAATTATTTAACCACCTTAGAATCGTCAAAAGTTTCGAGGTAATTAATTATGTATATTGATTATATGTTTTCTTCTTCTTTTATTTTTATTACTTTTTCTTAATTCAGAGAATTGATCTTGTGCAGTTTTTGATTGATGAATGTGCCTTCTAATTTAGTTTTGAAAATCATACTCTCCACTTTTTCTTCATAAATAAGTTCTTGTGCCACCAAAATCCTTCCTACCGGAGAGAGGTGATTATTAATTAATGGATTTAATTTTTACTCCTTGGGGAATAAGACGAGTCATGTAGCTCAGAGAATTAGAATACGTGTTACCGTGTTGGTGATTCTAAGAACTTATTTATTTATTTTAATTTCTTTATATGCATGTGAAAGTCGGTGTAATCATGTCAACGTGCCAAGTCACGAGTCGAAACTTAAAGTTTGAGCTCGACTCGGGCAAAACAAATTCGAGCTTTTGTGCTCGAGATCTCGAGCCGAGCCGAGCCGAGCCGAGCCGAGCAAAAGCTCGACCAAAAATTTTAGACTACCACTGCGTAGGCAGCAATCATGAAATTCAGCTGCCTAATTTTTTTATTTTTTTTTTATTTTTACTTTTTTTTCTAAACACATAGGTCAGCTCGGGCTCGAGCCGACGCCCCAAAATGGGGCCCGACTCTGATTTTTTTTCTAGCCGAGCCGATTAACTTTTTTGTCATCCCTAAGTCAATGTGTTGTTAAGACATTATTCAGTTAAGAAAAAGCAAAAGGAAAATAAGCATCCAACCGTGGAATTTGACACAAAAACAAAAATAGCAATTGCATTAGAGAATGCGATTGCCCACTATATGCTCAAACGTGAAACTATATTTCCACGTGAAAGTAGAAAAATCATGATCGAAATAGCAAATCATAAGCTAAGAAATTTGAGTGCGATTGTACGGTTAATGAATTAACTTACATAAGGAATTGTGTATATAAGTTGTGGGCTAGAATCAAACCCATAGTTAATTTAATCAGAAGATAGAAATCATTAACACACAATACGATGATTCCAAGAATGTAAAGACTTCTCATTTATGACAAAAAGTTGAATTTACAAAGAGTGTTACTATCTCCAACCACCAAGTTGATTTCCTGTTGTCGGGAGACAAAATTAGGTTTCACTTTTGTTATTTCTTGTGTACAACATTAATAAGATGTTCATAGAGAGACTGGCTTATCTTTCGCTTTCTAAGGTTTCACTTTTGTTATTTCTAAGGTTTCACTACACCACACCTGTGAGAAACATCTGCAAACATGGCATGCACTTTGTCATCCATAACGAGCTCTCAAATTACGAATGCCACCAACAACGTGCTTCAACAAGGCAGGCTTCGTCGGTCATTTTCGAGTAAAGATTTGTGTCAGAGAATGGGAATGCAAAGATCATACTCAGAAAACCACCTCTGCTGTTACAAAAGTCATATGACAGAACCGAAGCTACAGAACAGCCGTTCGATGGGCTTCTTCAATATCCCGTTGTCAGACACTCTTCGATCATTTTTGTTTGATCCAAAAACAAACAGAGAGATAAATATGGAGCAGAACCTTAGAGAAGTAGGTGACGATGGAGAGATGGACGTGGAGAAGAAGAGAGTGAATTGGGTCGAAAAACTTCTACAAATCCGAAATAACTGGAAAGAGAAACAACCGAAGGATGAAGGAAATGTTGACCAAGAAAATGAGAGAAATTGTGATGAAGATGGTGGTTGTGAAGCGGATTATGGAGACGATGAAGTGGATATGGACATTGATAGAGACACATTCTCAGCATTGTTGAAGCATGTATCCTGGTCAGATACTAAGCTATTTTCTCAGCTCGCCTTCCTGTCTAACATGGCGTATGTGATTCCAGATATCAAGGTATGTTTATTGACTGCATCATACGTGCACTTACAGAGTACTGAACACAAACTAGACAATACTATAGACATAAATGTTTGGATTTTAACTTCATTTTCTTTTTTAATACTGTCTAGTCTTGTTTGATCCCCTTATCAAACATGCCATAAATGTTTGGCTGCCTAAAATTCCTTATCTACAATAGAATTGACAAGCATTTTGATAAAAAGAATTCACCTGTATAACACAAAGAAGCATGCCTGAAAGGAGGGCTCATTCTCCCCTTTCTAATCTTTCATCTTCTTCCCCTTCTGTTCGTCCAAAATAGTGCATATTGCCCATCGGCAACTAGGCTTTGTTGTAAATTTATGCCATCCGTTTCTTTCAGTTTCTGGAGCATCAGGATAGGTCATCAGCAAACATTCCCCAGTCGCAGTCTGAATTTGCACTCTACACGTTAAAGAAACAAGATCTGCAGCCATGTCCTTTGGGGGACACTGTAGTCCCTGTAAGGGAATCGCTGTCCCACCCTTGTATTTTTCATAACCAACTCTATTATATTAGCACAGTGTAATGAAAATCTAGAACAGTTAAGCTTGTTACACAACAATAATGTCGAAGGAAATCTCAACTAGATGCAGAAAATAAAGGACATTCCTCATAAAAGAACTTATACAATAGAAAACATTAAAAATAGCAGCAGCAAAATAATAATCTTTCAAGCCCTCTAATTTTTATTTTATTTTGTTTCATCTCCTTCTTTTAGAGAACTATAATCCAGAAAGAGTTTATACTATGCTTTGAGAAGTTGATACCTGAACCTACCTAGTTGAATCGCTTACCATTAGATAAAGTAAATTAACTTTCTTTCAAAAAATGCAGACCAGGGATTTAACGAGATATTGTGGCTTAGAATTCGTAGCATCCTCCCTGGAGAAGAAGGCAGAAACAGCAGCTATCAGAGTCAAAATTGAGCAGGATTTCACTAGTGTACCTGTAGCAACACCAGCAATTACTGATCCTCTTTCAGAAAAAAAGGAAAATTCTCAACAAAGACGCTACACCCGTTCATCTGCTGCTTATGAAATTGCAATGGCAGCTGCTTCTTATCTCCAATCTCGTGCTAAGGACCTGATATCCTTGGGGTTTGAACCCCAACTTACAGTTGATGTTTCTTTAGGGGGAAGAGATGAGTACCAAGAAATGGATGAAGAGAGTGTGATCCAACAAATTCACAAATCGGAGATGGTTGCATGTGTAGCAGCTTCAACAATGACAGCAGTTGTTGCCGGAGATGAGAAGCAAAAACAAGAGGCAGCAAGAGATCTTCAGTCACTTCATTCCTCTCCTTGTGAGTGGTTTGTTTGTGATGATTCGAAGATATGCACTCGCTGTTTTGTTATCCAGGTAATGACTATACTATCCAAGATTGCATTCACACCGACTTTGAATAGAAATATTGACTGATGGAAATATAGAAGAAATAATGTGAAAAAATGAAATTCAATAAGACTACCTGTGATGTGGTCATAGAACTATACAACATTACTTTAAAATTCAAGAAAGATCTAAGTTGAGAGTGTTGCCCTTAGCTTGATAAGGTAGTTGTTGATGAATTGCAGGGATCGGACTCATTGGCATCGTGGCAGGCAAATCTCTTTTTTGAACCCACCAAATTTGAGGTAAGACTACTCAAAATTTTCCTCCGAATAGTTAAGACATCTATGAGGAAAGAGAAGTAGAATCATCCACAGTATTTCCATTGTTAACAGGGAACAGATGTGCCAGTTCATAGAGGAATTTATGAAGCTGCAAAGGGAATATATGAGCAATTCATGCCAGAAATAATGGAACATTTGAATAAATTTGGAGAAAGAGCAAAGCTTCAGTTTACCGGCCATTCTCTAGGGGGAAGTCTTGCTCTTCTAGTCAACTTGATTCTACTAACAAGAAAGGTAGTTAAGCCATCTGCTCTTCTACCAGTTGTCACTTTTGGGTCACCATTTGTCTTCTGTGACGGTCAGAAAGTCCTCGATAAGTTGGGCTTGGACGAAAACCACGTTTACTCTGTGATGATGCACAGAGATATAGTCCCAAGAGCATTCTCCTGCACCTACCCTGATTATGCGGCTCAAGTCCTGAAGCGTCTAAATGGCACCTTTAGGTCCCATCCTTGTCTAAAGAAAAATGTAAGTGCCTTATCTATTAACTTGCTAGGTTTGGGACAAATGATAAGATGTTGACACAAATACCTGTGCACGTTATCAATTGCTATTAACATTTCAAATGTTAGCTTTGCCAACATATCTAACTTTTCCTGATAGATGTCATAATTCTTTGCAGAAACTATTATATTCTCCTGTCGGGAAAATGTTTATTCTGCAGCCTGATGAGAAGTCATCTCCTCCTCATCCTTTACTTCCTCCAGGCAGTGCTTTATATGCCTTGGAAAATACCGACTGCACCCTTACCAAGAGAGCTCTTCGAGCATTCCTAAATTCTCCCCATCCACTGGAAACTCTAAGTGATCCCAAAGCCTATGGTTCTGATGGTACAATCATTAGGGACCATGAATCAAGCAATTATCTGAAGGCAGTGAATGATGTTATCAGACAACATACAAGGCTTGTCGTCAAAAAAGCAAGAGAACAGAGGAACCAGATGTGGCCATTATTCCCCTCACATTCACCACATGCATGGGTCCACAAACCTAGTTTCGAAGATAGGCCGGTGGCGAACAAAATCATGACTGGCGTCTAATCTTTTTCCGGGCTATCAAGTCCAGGTTTTCGTGAGAGCTTGAATTCGGATTCAATTTTTCTTGAATCTCGTAAATATGATAATGTCCAGAATCTTGTTTATAGTGTATGATTGTATGGATTGTTTGCAAATAATGTTGATATAATAAGTTGATGCCAGTTGGGAAATTTTACTCAACAGCTTATAAGCAAAATTCAGGAAATGATTCACAAACTCAAGATCCTACCACAAACAAAGTTCTACAATGCTTAAGATAGTATGAAGTGCAAAAAATCAAATCACGCATGACCAAGAATGCTACATAACACGGTCCTAAGTACCACAAACTAACAAAGGTAGGATTAAACCATCATGTCTTAGCTTTAGCTAGATGTCATGAGGAAAATTGTACCACGAATCCCAGTTCATACCTCATGCAAGTAACAATCTTGGTAATCCACCAACAACAAGTTCTCCTCCGAGACTTTTAACTTTGAGCTCCTGATGTAGGACAATTGGCGTTAGAGTTCGAAGAAGAGTTAGATCGA
>CAIGRN010029261.1:3332-44270 GCA_903798345.1 Fraxinus anomala
GAAAAAAAAAAAAAAAAAGCCACAGGCCCTGATATGCATCCCGTGAAAAAGAGAAAGGGCGAATCGCACAAGGGAAAAGATATCAGTCGTTTGCGCATGAGGAAAAAGAGGAAGCAAAACTTCAATTCGCCCTAAAGTTGATTTTCTGGCCAGATACAAATTATGATTATGAAATTTCATCACACCAGAAATTTTTACTACATATAATCTATCTGATTATTAAATCATGTACTTAATATATTGACAATCTTTTGGCTGTCTTCTCACCAAATAACAATGTCCGTCCACACCGCTAGCATAAAGAAATTCACTGGTGTACACAACTAGTTTGGATCCATTCAAATGCAATACAAATGATTGATGAGTTCGTATTTCTTAATGGACTGCGTGGTAACGTTTTCACCACTCTATTTGAAACGGATAAAGCTGAAAAATCAAGTCGGATTGAGTTTGAAAACTTGCGAATGTAACCTTAATTTTATCACTAATCTAAAAGCTTAAATTGTTAAAGAGGGTCACATGTATATCATTGAAATATTGTCTTAGACACGCCCCTCACGTGTAGGTGGGTTTCATTTTTATTTTTTATTTTTCCGATCAAAGTCTTGCACCTGCACAATTTTATTTAATTAGGTGGCGACAATACTTGAACCCATGGCATTTGCTCTGATATCATGTTTAACCACTTAATTTAAAATTTTAAGTTGTTAGAAATGCTCACGTGTATATCATTTAAGTATTGTCTTTAATTATAGTTGCTTGTAGTCATTCTTCGCAAATCAAAAGAGATTGGTAAAAACTTCTGAGCCTTCTCATGAACTGTTTTTCGACTCAAAACACACAGGCATTGTCTGTGCAAGAAAAATCCGCGGACTAGTGTTATTCTATCATACATCGTATTTCCAAAGCTGTTGTATTAAGTAGAAAGACAAAACATCTAATAAATTAAGTATTCTTAGCTGACAAGGTAAGATCATCAGTTTCATGTTCATATTTCAACATTGGAATTCTAACCTCAACTGTCAGATGACAAAAGGTTAATATTTTTCATCAATTTTTTGGTCCATGAACCAAAGGACCAAACAAAGCCTAATTCGGGAACACAAGCCGAGCTTGTGTCAAAAAGTCAAAAACAACTCAGCTCAGTCCATTGCCACCCTTACTCCAAAATGGGTGGACTACATGAATATCATTTTGCCATATAATGTTGTAAGAACCAATTAGGACTGAATCTGAACTGAATTGCCATGTGATTATTGTTTGCCAATTTTAAAGTCAGTAAAGGCTAACAGCTTTAGCTCCCTTGTGATTTTCACTGTTGCTGGAAATGTACGAAGAAACTTTTCCTGGAAATTTTTGTTCTTAGAGGAAGCAATACAGAAAATGAAGTCACTGACATTTTATACAGAAAGTACATACAATTGCTGCAGTTGTCAAAAGCTTGTACTTTAATGCAGTTAGATTAAAATCTGAACAGTATAAACATGAAGGGCTACACCCAATTACAAATTTCTACCATAGAAGTGTTCACAAAGGATCAATGCAGGGCTCTTTAATAAGTCATGTTTTCAGCTATGCCAGTTCTAAAAATGATAGTTGCTGCTTGGAGCAAAAATATGCTTTGCTGCGTTCTGAGCTGAAATTTGTGAGATTTGTATTTGCAAGGTTGTTAGTGCACCTGCAAGTAATGAGAAGAACAGCGTAAGAATCATCAAATGGTAAAGCAGACTCCCTGAAGATGATAAGTAGAGATTCATAGGGAACGAAAACGGGTCATAAGCCATAAACACTTTCACGTTTAGAGAGTCAACTAGTTGAGAGAAGATAAGAATATACAGTCAGACTCAGCGTGGCAACCTCCCGACGAGTATAAATTTGAAACAAGTTTCACACTAGTCAGATGGAGCAAAAGGCAGGATAAGACATTGCAAAAGTATTGAAGACTAAATTTAAATAGATAAATGTGATCCCTCTCTAATAGCTTAACCTCTTCATAAGTTGCTTTAACATGGTACTAGAAGCATGCATAGCTCTTGATTTCAAGTTTCGATGCCACTAATTAATGAAAATTGCATGCATCAGGCCTTGAAGACTACATTAAAATAAATAAATGATTCATTCTAACAACATGAGCTTTTAGAAGAGGTGATTCAACACTAGTTATTGCCAAAAAAATATGAACATGTTAAGAAAAAGTGAAAAATGGAAAACTACTATAAACATAGCTAAAATGTTTTTTCACGTGTACTAAAAAGAACAAATGAAAATGGAATATTTTTGCCACTGGATGGCTAATTATTGTGGCTTCATTAAGAGTAATTAAGAATTCTTCCATATAGTATTCGGAAAATTAAATTCTAAGACCTGGAAGGGTCCATTTGCCAGGGAAAAAGGAATCATAGCTTACCTAAATTCCTGAAACTCTCTGAAATGCTATAAAACATGATTTGAGAAATGTGCGTTAGCCTGCAAATATCAGTCAATGTCCGTTAAAACTCAAATGTGCAGGAATTAATTTACTTGAAACAGAAGACAAAGTAACTACAAAAAAATTGTTTCTCAAACGTGCAAATCAACATTTTAATTAGGTCATCATATCCTAAATGTAACCTAATGCAGGAATTTAAAAGCTTTTGAAGAACAATTATCATTATACTCAGGTTAAATTATCCAAAAATAAATAAAAATGACAACTGTACTTCAGATCAAAGAGACATGACACATATGGGAATTATTTTAACAGGGATCTTCCTAGATCTTCAAGAGGAAGCAGGTGATGACATCATGACATGGAGTTGCATAAATCTACCTTTAAAAACGACCGTGACACTAATTAGCATTAACTCATCAGCAGAATCCTGACACTTTTATTGTATAAGTTGCACACCATATGACACAGAAGAGAAGGAAACATCAGAGTACTAACATAGCCACAAGCATTTCATACACAGAAAAAAGGTAAAATACAGCTCCAAGGAAAAAACATGAAGCACCCACAATTTTCACAAGACAGAAACCAAGAAATACGTTATTTTCTGTTTCATGGGCTTTATTTGCATATCATTAATGCAAAGAAAAGAAGCAAATGCTGAACACAAGATTTTAGCTTTTTTATTTTTATTTCTCGATACTGTCTAGTTCGCCCATTCCATTTTACCAAACATGCCATAAAAGTATATGGCTCGTGCAATGAACAGCAATCTTATGGATCAGGCAGTATTGCACGGAGAAATAATGAAGAAATGTCCTTCAATTTTAAAAATCCACCAAGTATCGAAATTGTCCATTGCGTTTTAAATGTTCCATTGTGAGCAACAAATGAGGGTCCTCACTATGCATCAGGCAGGAACACAGTCCCTATTCAAGCTATCCATACTTTAGACATGAGTTGAACTATTACTCATATTCAGACGGAACCATTATAGTAAACAAATCTTTCACGCCTGGACATTCTAATTAAAAGAATGAATATGAAGCTACAGTAAAATCAGCCATAATTCAGGCGAAGAGAAAATTTTCATCAATCAGAAGATATATCTCACTTTTGCATGGGAAATCTTGGTAATAGCCTCTACATGAAAGTTTTGCAGCTCTTCAAGAGTATTAGTATCCAAACCACAAACATCGTCACCCTGAAAATGAGGGAAAATTTATTAAAATGTTCACAAATTTTCTGGATGTGAATTTGCAAGCACATGCATTGTCGAGCATTATCAATTGATCCTACATTAAAAACATATTTGAACCGTCAATCCAGACCATTTCCTTTGTAACACAACATCAATAAAAAATTTCCTTCATATTAATATCTCTAGATTTTGGCTCTGTAGTCAATCTGAAAAAGGAAATGAAAGAAACGATATCCCTCTCTTTGGGGCAGGAATGCAGAAATGGAACCGGTTCCATTTCGTCAATCATAAACAGTTCAACAGTCTATATGGAAAAAAAAGGCCTTTGTGCGATATGAAAAGAGTGGAGAAAGGGAAAGGGGAAGGGGGACAGGAAGCAAAAAGGGCAAGAGATACTCATAAACGTGGTGAAGAATCAATTCATGTAAGTTTGAAGGAGACTAATAAAATTTCGAGGCATATGCATCTTATATAAATCATAATTTGCATGCTTAAATCAGTTCTTACGAAAGATAATCAAATTATTACGGCAATCTTTGTCACTTACTCTATTTAGCTTGGCACAATAGCAAGTGCTTACCTTTAATCTCAAAACTAAATTTTCAAGGTCTTTACATCTCCTCTCCAAATTATAGCGCGCTTCCAACTCCTCGAATGAACTTGGTTCTTCTACATTTTCACTTGCCTCATTCTCGTGAAACTTTGTTATCAACTTTCCATCAGATGACAAAAATCCGTTAGTAATTTTTTTGTCCAAAACATTAGAAGCAATGACCCCATTAAATGAAGCCTCCTCGATACTAGTGCCAGATTTGCGCATATTCGCAACCAAAACCCACATGTTTGCAAGCTCATTTTCTAAATTCTCTTCCCGTCTCTTTGCTTCATCAAGTTTCTTTCGCAGTTCAACTTCTATTTTATCTCTTTCAGACAATGCGTTGACCAAAGAGGCCTCTCTTTGGTATCGTGCATTTCGTTCTTGCTGAAGCTCCTCCATGGACAAACTGTCATCTGACTTTCTCAATCGTGCATCAGATCGACCATTTATTTTAGCTTGCTTCATATCGATTGAAACTGACCTCTGACAGCAATTTGCTTTACAGCGGACGTCTTTCGAAGCCACCTCAGCAATGAGTTTTGCATTTTGGTATGAAAGCTTTGTTACCTCTTCTGCCAAACTCCGAAGCTCAACTGCTGCTGCTGCTGCAAGCTCTTTTGCATAAGAAGCTTCCTCAGCTAGCTTTTGGCTGTGGACTTCTAGTCCATCCTTCTCTTCCACAAGTTTTGCCTTCTCTTGCTTCAATGATTCTATCTCCGCAGCCTAAGCAACAGAAGAAATGGGTAATAATATAATGTTAAAGGAAAATATCACCTGAATAGCAAGATGAGGTTAGATGTAAATTGCCAGTCCCATAGTTAGACAACAAAGGCCCCTTAGAGCCTAATCAGCACCTACCTGCAAAAGAAGCTGAGAATTCAAAAATGAATCACTATTGCAGTCTTTGGCCTCCTCAGTGTTGAATATCGTATTTAAGCTCATGACACCAGTTGGTGCATTTTCTTCGAGAGATGTTTCTTCACACGAATTAATCTCATCCCTCCTTCCACTTTTCTTGATTAAAGATTCTCTAGAGCAGCTTGGAGGTGTGTTCCAATCATTACCAATCCTTTGAGGTGCACTTGAACTTTTATCCAATTGCAAGGAATCAAGCTGCTGCCTTAGCAAAAAGATGGTTTCTTGGATCTCAGCATTTTCCAACGTCTAGTTGCACATAAAACTACATCAATAAATAAGGTAATAGTATAAGGAATGAACTAAACCAATAACCGAATTTACCTTCACTTGTAGTTGCTCCTGAAGGACCCTGTTATCTGCTGATTTAATCTTTGTCAACCATGACATGAGAAATTTGTCCAAGTTAGTCGATACATTTTCCAATTCATGTCAATTTGTTAAACACAGACAACTACAATAACTTCAGCTTACTTCAAGTTCAAAAGTTTTCTCATTTAGTTGAGTAGCTAGGCTAGACAGAGCCTGCACAACAAGGAACATGAAAAGATGCCCCGTTAAATATGAAGTTCTTAATATAAATAATGGCAGGTTAGAACAAAAAAATTTGAATGAATAAAATTTGTCCCCATAACAGCAGCAAGTCCCCAAATGAATCTGGCATGCACGCAAGGACATGAACTGCAGACAATATTTTGTATATCTCTTAGTACATCATTTTAACAAAATTCACCTCAGAAATCTCAGTATTGCTTGAACCATGTGGAGGTATCTCTACTGATCCAAGCATACGTTGTTCCAGAGCACGCATTTGAAGCTTCTTTTCTCTTATTTCATCCTTCAGCTTCCGCATGTTTTCCTAGATCAATGACCATGGCAAAAACAAAGATCACCATCAATCAAATATATGGACTTTATAAATAAAAATAAAATAAAAAGATTCTCCATATACATTTTGAATGTATATTTGGCATAGATATTTAAGACAACAAATTGGTATGCATAATTTTCCACTTTATTCTCAACCTAAAACCCAGGTGGACCATGTACAGCATATAGGAACAAGAGCACAGGCCATCTTGCACTAGCACAAGATTTTTATAACATTTGATCTATCTCAAATCATGTAATTTCAACATATATAACATATTGGACAATAATGAATATTTTTATAAAATAATGACTTTTTACAGCATACTCGTGTGTATATGTATTCATACTAAAGCCAGAAAAAAAAAACTAACCAGAAGTTGCCGGTCTTCGGGATTCTTAGTTGCTTGCTCTGATAATCGTTTCAGACAACTAGTGCATAGCGCCACCTCTCCAGCTAACATTTTTATTTGCTCACGGAGAAGATCCATTTGATCTGTGATGGTGGTCCCAGTCTAAAAGACATTTATATTTTTTAAGTTAAGCTAAAAACTCAAGGAAACGTGGCAAAATCGATTACTGGTAAAATGGTTGACAGGCTGTTAAATGCAGAAGGAAATTTCCTCCAGCTAGAAAAACAGGAATCCCAAGTGAAAAGCAAGCCGCTTAACAAAAATTACAAAAAAATATAGACACGGGTGTTCACATCTAATGGATGAGTACATAAACAAGAATATGCAGGGGTAATAAAAAAATCGTAGACAAAGGGGACTATAATTTCAATCAAATAAATTACAACATACAACCTGAGGTTTTTCAAACAAGATAAGCTTAAGCAACTCACTGTTGGGAGACGCCGCCCATTAACAGCTGCACTGAACAAATCACCAGCTTGAGTTCTTTCACGAAGAAAATCAACACTAGCACCATCATCGACTCTTCTACTGATTGATTTCCTCTGTCCATCTTTCATATCACTAAACGTAACTCTACTTTGGGATGATTTTGATGAGGATGCAGGTGAATCATTAGCAGAGATCTCATAATCGGCAGTTGGTGATGAGCCAACCAGATTATCAGGCTTCTGTGCCAAAAAAGTTAGATATTGTCATCATAGAGACAAAATAATCATAACTTTAACATTGTGTTGTGTCATGACATCTGTCAACACAAATAATAAATTTACACAGCATGCGGGAAGAGCAGAAACAAAATCTTACACATCGTACCGATACAAACATTACAACTATAAATTGTTTGTCTTGAAATTACATTTCATAAATTAACTGAAAGACGTTCATCAAATGCTTTTCCCTTTGGGTAATAATTATGCATGGTTTCTATTTGGTTTGCATAATGTTTGGTTCTTTCCATGTTTAAACAAATATACACAAAAAAAGAACTAATAAAGACAAATGGATCAATAGCTACCATACAAAATTAATAATTGAAAATAAATAAATTGAGAAGAAAAGAATAACTAGTGTAAATGGTTGAAGAAAAAATTACTTTTGTAAATGCATTACATATATTTTATCTACTAACCACGTGTCAAGTAACAACTTTGTTATTTCCATCCCTCCCAAGTTAATTTAGAATTAATAATCCATAACAACATACAGAAGGTGTGACTCAATAATGTCAATCTTCTATAACCAGAAACATATAATCAATGCAAAAAAAAAAAAATAATAATAATAATAATAATAATAATAATTCTTGAATTCAAATAAACTGAAGTTCATTCAATAATTATTTTGTTGTTCAAAGGAAAAGAGCATTTAAGAGACACGATTTCAAATATTGGACTTGGATTTCAATTCACACATTTAACATTACTTTGGAAAATGAAGCACATTTTCAGTAACTAACCAAGAAATTAGAGCATGGGAATGGCCAATATGGGGCAATAAAAAATGCATTGCACCACTTGAGAAAACAGTCCAATAGATGAGAAGAAAAAGACATTCTATAAGCATAAACAATTATATTACAAGACCATAGGTGTAGAATCTGGTATCTTTGAGCATAAACAGTCCTATCTGGACCCAGCAAGGCTGATCTTAAGACAATGGATGGCTTAGACTAGCGTAGGATCACTGTACCACATCTGCAGTGATCAGATTGGCAATGCAGCATTCATTGTGAATCACATAAGAATATACAAAACAATCTTAATGGAAATAATTATTTAATTCCAAAAGAATTCTTGCTTTACAGAAGATCAGAGAAAGACTCAAAACTTGGTCCACTATCCTTGGGAAGAGCTACAATTTCTCCAAGAGAATGCTGGAGAAGTGGCCAATGAGAAAGGTATGTCAATGTCGCGTAACTTCGGGTTTGCCACAAGGGTGCTTATGGCTTGATGAAATTTGTAGAGAACAGCCCATAGTGGCTATAATTATAATTGGTTACACTTATGAACGTCGAATGATGAAATCAGGTCCATCATGGAAATGGTCCTAGTCATATCAAACTTCCACAGATACTGAAAAATCAATTTATGCTTATGATGTGATCTCGTAAAACCATAAAATACTGCATTTACTGAATAACATCAGAAGAAAGAAACACATATTCCTGGTCTTTTTCAACAATTAAATATGCAGTGTATTGCAAGTCAATGTGAAAGACGAAAAAGAAGAAACATTGAATTATTTACTTTTACTTTGAACCAGCCAAGCATCCCTCTCCTCCTGTTCCTTTTGTAATCTTTGACTAACTCATCTAGATTTGTGACATCACCCCTTCCATCCATTGAAATTTCAGAATCGATACTTCCAGCATCATCATCAATCATGTACTCTCGTTTTTTATCTGGCAAGTAAGCTAGCTGCATGAACAATGACTCTAAAAATAAGACAGGAATACAATTGGAACCTTCACGAGGTAAAGTTGGACATATATCCCTGAAAGTTGTTATTTATAATCTATTGTCAGATAAAACTTAATCATCTGGGTGTCTCGCAAGGAGAAAAAATGCTATCCTTTAACCTCATCTTCCCCAAATGAATGCCTCCTCCTATGGCCAGGCTTTTGACCGACGGTTGGTTGTATTGTATTTTTGGTAGAAACCAAAATAAGCTTAGTTAATCTCTGAATCCTTCCCATTAAAGCTGCTTTGGCTTGTTCTTCCTCCTCCAGTCTCGATTGCAACTTAACCTGCCCTGCTTCCAACTGCAACAAATAAGGCATATTAGAAAAATCCAACTATCTACTGATTTGGTCCACAGAAACCATGCCAGGGGGAAAATGTTCAGTATTTTTCCAACATTTCCACTCCCAAACCCACCCCCTGCACTTCCTCTTTCCTGAATTAGTAAAAGGATAATACATAGATGATGTTTCACAACAAAATATGCAATTAGAAGAAGCAAAGGAAATATGTTGATGATTGCAAGGGCAAAGGACAACATTAAATTTATCAAGTAAAAGAACCAAATGCTAATGACCAAATTGACTAGCAGATTATAAGGTCATTAGTTATATAATTAGTTCCAACATTATAATTAGTCTCAAGCCAGTTTTATATCTTGACCAATTTGATACGGCCATCTACCAGGACCAAAATTAATAATATGAAAATTTATCAAGTTAGTAATCTCCACCCAAGTTACAGAATAATATTACAAAACTAGAGATATGTTCCTCTTTGCTCCAGATGTTTATGGCAGAATTGTTCAACCAAGCATACTCTGCAATTAGACAATAATCAGTGCAGTGCGACAAGGTCAAAGCCAGTATTAGTAGAATAAGGATCATCATAGTAACCATACATCATAGTAACCATACACAATCAGTCCATTAATCTTCTTTCTCAATGTGAACTATGATACAACTGATAACATAAACGTGCATATCATATTTTCTGAAAGAGCAAACCTGAAGCTTCAGATTAACTAGATCTTCTTGCTGTGGAGCCATCACATTTTGGTTTTCCGTCATGCCACGCTTTAATTGCTGAAGCTCTTCTCTCAGATTAGATATTTCTTTCTGGTACTTTTTGATGAGAGACTTCTCATCAATAATCTATACAGAGCAATCAAGGAAACATATAGGTGTGACCTCTTACAAAATTTCATCAGCTTCAAAATTTTGAACGTATAATAACAAGTATCGACACAATCACCTTATTTTGTGAGGCCTTGATTTCCACATGCTTACTACGATGAGCAAACTTAAGTGTGTTGTGTGTTTCTTCAGTATTGCTAGAGGCTGGTGTAACTGTGCAAATAAGCTACAATAAGATTCAATGAACAGTCAAGTTTCAGTAAGAAGTAAAATGAAATATTAAGTATCTTAATAAAGTACATTCATATAAATTCACAGATTTCAAACTCCCAGCTAAGTGTTTAATGGAAATGGAAGCTGCAGATAATAAATTTACAAATGATGCACTAAAACTTACAGAAACCCGACCATGGCCACTAAGAGATGACTGCAACAGACGGGTCAGCTTTGAATCTCGATACGGTATATGAGTAGACTTTCCATCTGTTAGTTTAGATATCACCTGGATAAACAGAGTATATGAGTAGTAAAATAATCTGCACTCATCACAAATGCCAAGTAGCCAATTACGCAGAAATATCCATTAGAATTTAATTTTTCTTTATAGCTTCCAAATCACTCAAGTCTTCCTTGATGTGCTTTATTAGAGATAATCAAGGTCGTTTATGGTTATTTTAAGCAGGATGCTCCAACATATTTAGCTTCAGCTCCAAAAAAAGTAATTTAACTTGTGAATGACAAAGATTAAACAAACGTAACTTCTAGACAATTTGACCAAGGGGAACAAAAATGACAGCAGAGGAACCAAATGATTCATCATGTAACCAAGTAGAAATGAGAACAAGTCTTAACATATACATGAGTAAAAATGAAAAGCAATGAGAAAAATTAAACAGACAGAAATATGAGCTACGTGCTTACAGTGCCAAGAGATAGTAAGCTTTTATTTATGTATGAACCTTCTTTTCTCCTCAACCCAGTGGTCTCTGTTTTAGAACTTTCAGATCCTGCCAAGTCAATTAAATGCTATAAAAGGAAGTCAGTATAGCCCAAACTGCTAGCCATAGGAAAAGAAACTGGGAAATCTTGTAGAAATGTGCCTGATACAGAATGCTGGTAAAAAAGAGAAAATAATGGATGAAGAAATGGGAACTTTAACTTAAAAGTAGTCGTCAAATCACTTGTTTTAATGAAAACAGTTAAGAGAAATCTAAAAATGGCAATGGCAATAACAATAATTCAAGAATGACAACAATAACAGTAACAGTAACACTTCAACAGATCATACCAGTTGGGACAACGTCACTTCTTCTCCATAATTTTCCTCGCGTGGGCTGCTTTCTATAGTCTGCAAAATAAAAAATAAAAATAAAAACTCTTTAGAGCAAAGGACCAAAGAGAATATATATGTATTTCATGATTGTCATTTGTCGGTTAACAGAACGTAAAAAATTATCAATATCTTGTGTTACTAATATTACTTGCCAGAAGAGGCATGCCTGGTAAACTTGGTCCATCCTACTATAGCTAAAGATAATTGCAATAAACAGGAGCAAAGCATGTTACATGTTAGTTTATCCCCATTCCATTAACCTCCCAGCAATCTGGAATTCAAAGATATCTGATATCTCATGAAGAAGGCAGTACGCACTGTAACCCGAAAACAGAAAATAACCATAAAACTAAATCCACCATTCTGTACAAATGTAGATAGTCCTACTCGCACAAAACCATCTGAAGCATTCTTCATTCGATCTTCTGGTTCTCCACAGCTTGGAAAGCATTCATGCATCGGTTCAAAGATCCAAGAAAATGGAGCCCTGCTTCAGTCCTTTAAAAAATCATACCTTTTGCTATAACTCATCCTCCATGTCATCAAGTAATTCCTTGCACTTTATATTGTTCTTCATGTCTGATAGAAAATCAAAATTGCATCCATCTAATTCTAAGTATGCACTACCAAGAGGACAATCCAGGTTACACATTTTGACAAAGATAGGATACAACATCAAAATAACTGCACAAGTATCATTACCAAAGATAGAGCACGTGACTTGTGAAAAAAAAAAAAGTGGTATCTTACCAAGGTAAATATAGTGTGGCTCCGACTGCTGAGCAAATTGAAGTTATTAGAACCCACATGCCTATGCTCTGCATCAAAATTTAGACAGTTTATTTGTCAAGAGTGAAAAAAACACAGAAAGAATCATTAAGCATTTAAAACAGAAGAATACCGTGAATTGCTATTGATGCATAAAATAGACACGAGGAAGGGCCAACCCAATAATGACAAAAATCATTCTAAATATAAGTCCACATACCTTCCCCAGAAGCTATTAGTGAAAGAGCATGAGCAGGTGAAAGAACAACCTCTTCTTTGATTCCCTCCACATATGTACCCTGCCAAGTTACAACATTGTATTCCACAATTACAGATTGGTTATAAGTATTGACACGTCTAGTTTACTCATTCCATGCACTTCTGAGTTTGCGTAGCATAGTGAGAATAGGAGAGATATAGACATGCATAGATACACATCCACATGCATGAGACAGTTATACACTAATAAATTTGGAAAGAAAGTGCAAATATCTGTCAGAAGTAATTAGTAAAATTATGGCAGCTACTTCATCAATCCCAAAGGAGGAACACCCCACCTCCCACCAAAAAAAAAACGCACACACAAAATAAAAACTGGCATATTTGGAACTCATGACAAAGGAATAGGGTATGCTACTGAATAATTTTAATGGTATTTTCAAATGAGATCGAATGATTCACCAATTTAAGATCATTCTGACATCAACCAAACTTGAAAGATAAGTTACATAGCACGCATAACAGACAGGCATGTATATTCTTAATGATGTTTAAATTTATTGTCTTCAAAATATGTTTTTCCATTTATTCTTTTTTTTAAGCTAATATTTGAAGACAGCATGCAATACAAATTATCTTGACTTATCAAAGGTCAATAATGGATATGCAGGATTCATATCTAAATCACCATACAGATTCACAAGTACCTGAGAGTCCTCTCTTATTCTTAGATTCTGCCCTGTGGGATCAAGCAAATCATTAATGACCTGAAATTTCAAGACAAGAAAGTGTCATGTGAGATTCGAAAGGAGGCATCTGATAAATTTAATGAAAAATTATATTAGTCATTCAGAGTGACTAGAGTGGAATGAACCAATATCATTAATACAGTTCGATGGCCATCGAAGCCTGGCTCAAGAGGCAATGCCCCCAGACTACGAGGTTCAAAGTTCAATTTCCACCAATAGGGGTATGACACGAATTATGTATTAATCTTTCTCCCTATGTGGACCTTTTTGTTCGTCTATTTTGTGTTGATTGTTAATAATAAATTATATCGAATTACCGCTTGAAGTATCCAATTGTTTACTCAAAAAATAAAAAAGTTCAGCTCAATGGATAGAATCAAAGTAAAATATATAACAAGTCAAAATGTACAACAAGACAAACGAGTATAGAGAAAGTGGCACGTTCTATAATATCAAAGCCTGGTAAATACTGTGCTCTCTTTGTCAACAGTTAATATTCATTGTTCATTTGTGATTTCAATTTTTCGCAATTTTCTTCTCTTTTTTCTTTTCAAGGAATTCCAGAATCAAGATCTGCTACGCTCGTGTATTCATTCTATCGCCTCTATATAAAGATAAAAGAATATCAAAACTACAAAGTGAATGCTTCAGAACACGTGCCAAAGAATATGAATCTGACCTCATTGTAGATTTCCAAGTAGGAGACTCGGAGGAGAAACTCCCGTCCAGGTGTCTGATATAGCACATTGAAAGATATTTGAGATTTACTTCCATAACATCAAGGAACTGAAAAACTAACCAAAAAGGAGATGGCAACCACCTCTTGTATAATTCCAAACACATCCTTCACTGCCAAGGGTATGATTCCTGGTGACTTCTGCTCCCCCTATAAAAATATAAGCTCAGAATTCATAACATTCGCATCCAGAAAATTGACTTTCTTCATGTTTTTGTGTGCGTGCAATTGTGTCACCAAAACCTGGGAACATTTCACATGGCCTCTAGATAAACAAATAAATGTTTACCTAAGAATTAATCAAGAATAATAGCAAATACTCCACCACATAATTGGACTTAGAAATGATACAATTCAAATTTATACTGATTTTGTATAAATAATTGTTTAGAGGCCTCATTTACATGTAACTAAGCACAATAAGAGTAACATAGATACGAAAATTCATGAAAAGGTCATATCACCAATGGCTGTCTTCATAGTCTTTTATTAGTGTACAGTGATTGCACTGGTCAGAGAAGAAAAATTATGGTGAGGGAGAAAAATATTACATGCATTGTGTGAGTCTTCCCACTGCTAGTAACACCATATGCAAACACTGTACCTGCAAGAAAAATGAAAAATCAGAAGTTATCGTGGCAGCAGAATATTGCCACACATTTCAAAAATATGTGATGAATAGAGTTTTAAAATGACTACTCATTACCATTTATTCCTTCCATGGCACCACCCACAACATGCTGAGCTGCAATATCATAAACATGGCGAGTAGTTGTTGCAGGACCAAATACTCTATCTGATCCAGAAAATGACATTTATCATCAAGGATATAGATTAAAGGGAAAGGTAGAACCAATTTATAATACAAAAAAGCATCTGCAAGTTGTACAGGAATTTCATGCAGTCAACTGAAGCTCAAGTTTACTGAGAATGAGACTTAACCTGTTGTCATTGTTATCTAGTTTTTCTCTTATTACCGTACAGCTAGACCTACAATTTCCATCATTGTTTGCGCAATCATATTTTACATGAGTTGTTACATCAATTCAATGGGGAAGTGACTTGCTGAGATGCAATGCCATTTTCATTGAAGTTATCTTGCACCATTCATTTGTTAACTGTAAGAAATGCAATTACTATTTTTGTCCATCATACTTCTGCCCAATGCCCAGTATTTCAACTCTTTTATGTACAATTTGAACATTGGAAACTCGGATGGGGGTAGTTATGGGTCTATTCTACACATTATTCTGTCCCTTGGGCATCATTTTCAGCAAAATCTGGCCTTAACAGTGAACATGCATACAGACGCAAGTGTATACCATGTTTCAACATTATAAAATTTAATTTTCTATATTACCATATTCGTTTTAGAAATTCATATATTATTATATTGATTTTAGAATCGCTTAAAATTCAATCTTAAATTCTCAAACAGTTGGATTCTTGGGTTTACAACCCCCTGTTGCCCATCAACATGGTCAGTTACCTAGGTGAATGCAGATGATATACAAAGAGTAAGAACTGTTCAGAGGATTCTACTCCCACCTGCTTGATCAGTTGCAACCACTTAATTTCAATTCAATCAAAAGGTTGACACTTAATTTCAATTCAATCAAAAGGTTGACACTTTCCTTCCATTCAAGAAAAAACGGCCAAGCACTAATCATTTAAAACATAGTCTCTCCCAAAAATCAATTGATAAATTATATAAGTGGTGAGATGGAGCAGACACTTCTAGTCATAAACATTGAACAGTAGATCTTTTAATTCCATACGAATTGGCTACTAAATACCACATTAAACATATATCTACATGTATACATATTCTATAATATGGACGCTGTATTTTTTTTGGGTCTGTGCGCTGCTTTCATGTACTAAATGCTAACCAAAGCTATAGGCAATATCGGGATTGTATTCATTCCGGACAGTGTGGTCTCCATCAGCATACCAAGCTACTTCATCCCCTTTACTAAACTCCCTGGCACTGAAAAATCCCAAAAAACAAACAAGTCAACAAATAAACCAAAAAATTCAATCTTCCGAACACCATCATTCGCGAAAATGTCCCGCGAATGTATACCAACGTCCAGGAGTCAACGAATTCAAGTAATAGAAGAAACCTATTTACCTAAGAGGCCGAAATCGTACAGTAACGGTGACATTTTCTTTAGCTTTACTCGGAGTAGTAGAAGTAGTGGATGCCGTGCTGGGGTTGTAAAACGACGCCGTGGAAGAATTGATAGATGAAGGAGTGGTAGGCCGATGTTGGTGTTTAGGTGGCACAGTCGACGAAGACTGCGGCGGTGGAGGTGTTTTCCGGGAACGGAAAGGGGATATGGAAGATCGGAGAGAGCGAGAAGCGGACATTGGAGAGAGTAGAGAGAGAAAGTCGCGTGCCGGCTCGGTTGGTTTTGCCGCCTTTTGGTATTTAGTGGAATTTGGACCTTTGATTGGTCCCTCCAAAATAATACGAGTGGGGAGACTTTGAATTGGTCGGTGTTTTTAAATTGTATCGTTCGTAACCAGAAATAATTGCAAAGAAGATGAGACCAAATTTATCTATTGGGTAACATGATTGACTATTTGATTATTAAAACAAAATTATAAGTTCTTTTCAAATAAGTAAACTTATATATATAAGTCGATTGTCCTACTTAACACGTATTTTTTTGACAATTTTAATGGAGATAAAACTTTTGATTGACATTTAAATGTTCCTGAGATTAGGATTGAATATGAAGGAGTGTATCTTGTGCAGGAAATGAAACAAAAGTTGGCGATGTATCGTTTTATATTTTCACCAATTTGATTCTTGATAGACAAAAACTAATTTTAAAATCATAACTTTGATGTAGAACTGAACTTGACAGTCAACAAACATGGAGATACCTTGGTTTTAAGCTCCGGAGAATCCCACTGATGAAATGTTTGTAATGAGTTTTGAGACAATAGTCTTCCAACTCAATCAATATGAGTAAGATATTGTGATCGGTTAAGCTTGGTAAACGTTTGGCGCAGGTTGGGACCATAGTCATTGATCTTCATGTTTGCTAGTCGAGAAGACTCGTGGTGATGAAATCACTTTAGATTGGTTTTCTCTGTTTGGTTACATGTATATTGCTTATATAAAATTATGCGAGTATAATTAATTTTCATTTCATTTTCTCTAGTTGTGGAAATTATGTTAACACGAAGGTGGAAGGTGGAGGAGGTGTTTATCCATAGCGTGAATAAATGTTTCTAGATGTTCATAAATATTTAGGTTAAAAAAAAAACTTTTGTTTATATTACTTTTATTCACATATTTTGTAGGACATGTAAATATTGTCTACTATTGTTTGATTGTATATTAAGAAGTTAATGTCTAGAGGGATGGATTTAGGGGGGATTGGGTCGGACTATAGCTAGGTCATGTCCCCGGTTTGTTAAATTTTTTTCATGTGTTTTTTTTTTTTACGTGCTAACCCGACTTATATTTTGATCATGAATTCGTCTCTAGACATACATCTTACCCTTGTTTGATAGAAACTACAATTTAGATTTTTATCAAAATCAAAGTCAGTAATTAATTTTAAACATATATTTTATAGGATCTACAATATTTTAACAACACATTTGGCTTTTATCAAAATTTGTTAAAAATCTGATTTTAATATTCACCAAACAGAGCACTAACGTTAATAGAAAAAAAAGTCTTTTTCTAATGGCTTTTTCTGTTTCCAAATTAGATTGAAGTTGGAAAAAGGGTCGATTGAATAGGCACCAAAAAAAGAACGAAAATAAAAATCGATGCCCATTAGTAAAGTTAATTAGGGCTGCCTGTCATATAAAATACGGACCACCACGGGACACCAATATTGTCATATACTTTAGTACCTGGACCATGTAAATTTCACTAATTCTCATTATTCAAGTATCCAACATTGGTGAGTGCTAGAAATTCAAAATTTTATACTAAGAACCTAGAACTAGAAATTTGGGACATTACGTACGGTAAAATATTAGTCCCGTTTGTCACTTTTTAAAATAAAATTGTTTGATTTTTATACTTATTTTTAACTACACATTCACACAGTAAAATATTTTATACATAGATTTAAAAAAATTATTATTCAAATATTGTTTTTCTCAATAACGACCATCAAAGAAGGGCTTAACGTCGTGTTTGATACAATTTGTTTCTAATATTTTAAATCGTTTATAAATTCACTAAAAATAAATTAGGAGGACGTTTGGCGCCAAACACCGCCTGCTGATCCTCTCTTGTTTTGCTCTCTCAAATCTTCCTTATTTTAGCTAGAATCGTGTTTCACGAAGGGTGGACCTGGCATCCAATTTTGACGATTTTAGCTTAGAACCAACACAGCGGAGAACCTGAGGTAAAGGAACAAGAGGAGTTTCCCATACCCACTACGACAAAACCAGAGCAAGGGCAAAGAGGGCCAACGGCTGGGAGGAAGAAGACGAAACGCCGTCGTTTAAAAGCACCAGCACCTCGTAAAAATGGCAGAAGCAATTTCTCCTATGGAAATCGATGACGAGAACAACAATCTAGATTCTCTCAAAACCCAAAGCAAAGGCAAAGGCGTCGTCGTTTTGACCACTCCTCCCGACACGAAAGCCACTCCCTGGGTCGAAAAGTACCGCCCGCAATCCCTGGACGACGTCGCTGCGCATCGCGATATCGTCGAGACTAGTAAATCACCTCCCTACCCTTCTCTTTCTGCCCATTTCTTGTTTATCTGTTTAATTTATTTGTTACATTGGATCGAACACTTGGTAGGCATAACATGGTGCCAACCAACTTGTAGCATTGTGCTTCGTTTAGAAGTATTTCGTTTACCTTGTATTTTATACTTCAGTATCTTATTCCACTGTCTCCCATTGCATTTCATTGGACGATTCATAGGCTGATAATGGTTACTTAAAAAATTTCAGCTTTAACTAATAAGATTGAATTTTGAACTGTTTAAAATATGCTTCAAATTTTTGGCTTCTGTATCAAATGCTTCATGGTTAGTTTGGGCTAGCATTGAAGTTCTGTACATGTGTAAGTGGAATGTGTACATAAATTTAGGAGTTTTAGGTAGGAGTAAGGAAGGATAAAATTTTCCTTCTCTTGTTAGGGATAATGAGAGGAAAATAATAATAAATTGTTTTTTGGACAATATTTTAATTAACATGTGATCCAAGTTCTGTTTTATATCACTCGGGATAACTTTAGAATCACTTTTTCGTCTGATTTTCCATCCCTTCCTACCTTTTCCCTCGTGCCAGACAATGGAAAGATCTCAGTAGCAAATTGATCTTTTAGGTTTCTACAAGCGTTTTGGATTTTTATCGAGGTTTTTTGCTAAACAGTTGATAGACTTGCAAGCGGGAACAGGTTGCCCCATTTACTGCTCTATGGACCACCAGGAACAGGAAAGACTTCCACGGTTCTGGCACTGGCTAGGAAGCTTTATGGGGCTCAGATGCACAACATGGTTCTGGAACTGAATGCTTCGGACGATCGTGGAATTGACGTGGTGAGGCAGCAAATTCAGGACTTCGCAAGCACTCAGAGCATATCTTTCGGGTATATTGTGAAGCACAAGCATTTTGTTTTATACACGTCTGTATATATTGTAGTTTGTGTTTTTATACAATACACATGACACAAATAATATGCATGTAAAGCACAATTATATACTTGACTGGTGCAGGAACCTTTTGTTTTCACTCCTCACCTAAAAGTTACACTGAAAATTCTATAGGCAAGAAAATGTGATATTTTTTACCTAAATATCACCTGGAGATTGTTTAGAAAGCTAGCAATTATTTATTTTCTTGAAATGGATTCAAAGTATTTTGAAACTCTATAATTTTACTAGTAGCATTAAGTATTGGATTTGGAATATAATTATGAGCTTGGAGGTTGTATATTTTGGCGTGGGAGTTTTTAGTTTCTTTGAGATGCTGGTGAGTATTAGTTACATTGACTTCTGGATTGATGATTGATAATCTGATATAACTACTTTAAGGGTTTTAGCTATTTTTTTCACATGCTGGAGTTTCATGCCTCTGGTGACATCAGTACATGTTTGCACTTGTATGCGTATAGTTGTGTTTTTGTATATAATATATATTTTAAATTTGTATAACATAACAATTTGGTAATAGGTTTGTTTGATTCAAATAATAGCTGCAAGCTTTGGCATGTACAATAGGTAAAGACAATAACAATTTTCTCGAACTGTTAATTTGATGACGTACAATAGGTAAAGACAATAACAACACTTTAAAACTTCTGTCTGATCTGCTTAATCTGAATGAAAAGTTTACAAACTAGAGATTATCACATTCAGAAGTAAATTAATTAAATAGTTGTGTTTTTGTAGATCGATGCGTTTTTTGAACATTTTATTCCTGCCCAATGATATCAATACTATTGCTGTGTTCCCCCAAAACTTCAATTTGTTGCTTGAATTCGTTACAGCTGATATGAGTAATGGTAAGTGGATTCAACACTGAAATGTTGGTTGCGACATTTACCTAACTAGTTGTCTGTTCTGCAGTGCAAAATCTGCTGTAAAATTGATCCTACTGGATGAGGCAGATGCCATGACTAAAGATGCACAATTTGCTCTTCGTCGAGGCAAGAATCCATTGCTTTTTGATGGACTAATTCAATTCCTTTGAATGGTTTAGCTTACACAATCGAGCTAAATATATTTATTTTGCAGTGATTGAGAAATTCACAAAAAATACTAGATTTGCTTTGATCTGTAACAATGTTAACAAGGTTATTCCGGCATTGCAATCAAGATGTACACGTTTTCGATTTGCTCCTCTTGATGGGGTTCACGTCACTGAGCGGCTTAAACATGTTATTAGTGCCGAAGGGTAAGTTCTTTGCTCATGTTGGACCATAGATGTTTGGATGATTTCTGCTTATTCTCTAACATAATTTCATCTGTACAGGCTTGATGTACCTGAAAATGGTTTGAAGGCTGTTGTACGGCTTAGTAATGGTGACATGAGGAAGGCATTGAATATTTTGCAAGTTAGTATCTTGTTTGCATTGTTATATTAGTATGGTTATTCAGTTTAAGCTGTGTTCCAGTAATAAAATAAATAAAAAAATAAAGAAATAAATAAAAAGAGATAAGAAAGAATATAAGGTCAATGGGAGACTTCCTTTTTTTTGGTGGGCTGGGGGTTGAGGAAACCAAAGATATCATATGACTACTAGTCATTTTTCGGTGATTTAAGTTCCTTTTGGTTTCAGTTGGCTTGTGTTAATCTTGGCCTTCTATGAGCTGCAGTATTTAACTATCATTATTCCTTGCTGATTGTATGCAGTCAACACATATGGCTTCTCAGCAGATCTCGGAAGAAGCTGTGTACTTGTGCACTGGAAATCCTTTGCCTAAAGACATTGAACAGATTTCTTATTGGCTTCTTAATGAGCCCTTTGCCACTACCTCTAAACGTATTAACGCTGACCTTCTTTCCAATTGTACCTTTTTTTTAATCTTTCTAATTGTACCTTTTTTGTGGTCTTCAAATTGTAATGTGCACTTAAAAATGTTCAGGAATTTCAGAAATCAAGACTAGGAAAGGATTAGCATTGGTGGACATTGTAAGAGAAGTAACCATGTAAGAACTCATATTGTTCGTCAGTCATATCACAGCAGTTTCCTTTTACTCATCTCTTTCCAATTGATGTCAGGTTTGTTTTCAAGATCAAGATGCCCCCAGACGTTCGGGTTCAGTTGATTAATGAGCTGGCTGATATCGAGTATGTAACCTCTTTCTAGGCTTAAGTTATCATTTTGCCCTAGGATACAAAATGATAACCTGTTAATTTTAAATTAAAGTAGTTTTATCAATGATCTTGATTCTTGGTAATAAGTTTGTCGAGTAGTCTATTTTTGAGAGAGAACTATGTCAGCCTTGAGTCACCTTTCATACACATAAGATGGCCTTTGTGGTCTGTCGTACTCTGATCTCAATCATATACATACCAAGCATTTGATAAGTCGAGGACTAAACTGAAAGCTCTTCCACAATTTTTGGACTGAGTAAATAAATTCTTTGGACAGGATTGAGATCTGCGTTATAATACTCATATGCCATTAAATTGTAGCTTCTGGCGTGATTTACATATTCCACTAAACTAATGTAGGTCAATGGTAAACTACTGCACCATCCTTAGTAAAGTTGCATTTTTTCAACCCTTGTCCCAATACTGCAGTGATGAAGCAACAATTTCATTTCATTTCCGAAAACTTGAGAGCATCCTACTTCATTGAGTAGAATGAAGACTAATGAACCATCACACGTGCACTTCAATTCAATTTCATGATATTTCCTTTATGTGCATTATTATTTTCCCCTTGCTATTAAACTGCTTGGTACCTTCACTATGCAGATACAGGTTGACTTTTGCTTGCAATGATAAGTTGCAGCTCGGATCATTAACTGCTGCTTTTACACGAGCAAGAGCTTCGCTGGTTGCTGCAGCGAAGTAATCCCATCAAATTGGAGCTGGAATCATCAGCGTTCGTTTATTGATTTAGTGAAGAATTTGGCGGTTGGGAAGGGTTATGAATGTAAAGTTTGTGAGGTTTTCATTGCTGAATTCTGTATTGGGAAATGTCAAGTGGACACTTTTATGAGTAGAGATTAATGAACTTTTCCTGAGTCATATCAGATCGGTGTTGCTCCATTGTCACTTTCTGTGTTCCTTGTGTTGTAAATGAAAGCATCCAGTTGCCATGTTAGCAACCCCTTTTTTCTCCCTTTTTTTCGCTTAATTAGGCATCATGGTCATTGCGGGAATCATTCTATACGTAGTTGTATGGCTACACAACTCTTTTGCAGTTGCACATCGGGGTGATAGTCAACCAGTCAGACCGTTCAATCGGGAACTGGAGATTGGGTAAATGGATGCAATGCTGAATATGTTAATCCTATCATATCTGAACTGAAAGTAGAGGAATATGTCGGCCAAAATGGATATCGCGAATATGTTAATCCTATCATATCTGAACTAGTAGAGGAATATGTCGGCCAAAATGGATATCGCAATCTGGCAGCTACTCGTTACCATGTAATATACTTTGGGGTAGAAGAAACAGTAGCCGTAGAAATAGAACTCCAAAATTTGAATACTTGCATTTGCAGCCCATTTTGCATTTATATTTTGTTAACAGCAATGCTGCCAAGTATATAACTTACAAGAACAAAGTGCAACCCCCTTTTACCATTAATAGAGGAGCACTTTTTTCCAAATATTTTGCTAGCCACTACACACTTTCCTGTACAATAAGTTTCTATTAGAAACACAAAACGAAACTCTACCGCGGGAAGCCTTTCTCCCAAACTTCACTAACCCTGTTGGATTATTGGCATTGTTCAACATTTTACAACTCAAGACAGCTTATCAGTAACTACAAAACCGCACGTTTCTACGATATATTCACAGAGGTAAAACAACTGGCTCCCCTTGTTATACCATATTGTAATGTGTCATTTGTCTGTTCCTCGCCCAGCTGGTGTGCTCGACTGGTGCCAATTTAGTGCCTTTAGCCATAGTAACCTGATTTTGCTTTCCTTTCACAAACTTTCATCTGACCTATTGGACCAAGTTATCTCAATTTCAAGTGTCCGGGAAGAACCATCTTTATTGCCGTCTTGGCTAAGGCTGAAAAGACCGCTGTATATTCCTTCAGTTACAACTTTGTCAATTTGAATTGTGACCCTCCCTAGAGTACTCTGAAATCAACAAGCAATTACATCATTAAAACTATGAAAACAGTATTGGGAAAGAACATTTATTTTCACTCAACTATGTTTCAATTTTATTATCAACCATAGTCAATGCTCTTTCAGAGTATGACGTGATGACAAGCAATTCAGAAAGTATCAAATTGATAGAATATCTTGTTCTGCCTTTTCCACTGAAACTTGCCTTTTCCATGGGGAAATGGAATCACGAGTTAATAAGTGATCGTGGTGTAATGTAGAGGTTGATTGGTGTTGCTAATTACCTTTCCGAAAGTACTTTTGCTTTTGCACAATATATGCAACTTTTGCCCCTTTGGAGGCACATCAAAGGCCCATGTGAAGCCTTCTTTCCATTCTGGAGATGTACTGTGGTTCACCACCTGATAATCCATATATATAAAAAGATGATCAGGATTTCAAGCATATATCCAATAGCAGCATTCATGATCATCAACAATTGGCTTTTGTATATGGTTGCATTTACTATATGGATGTCATCTAATGTTAACAGAGTGACATTATAAAATTATGATATGAAGGGCATGTTTGGCATGCAGTAATAGGCTGGATTGGACAGAACAATAGACAAAATTTGAACTTATTTTTCTTCTTTGATATTGTTCATACTGTACAATCCACCCTACAAACAAGCCACATGTAAATAACTAAACATGCCACATATAGAGGTAAAATATGAAAACCGTAACCTTAGTTTGCCGAGCAGGACCATTGCCTATAGTCAACTGACAAAAAGCATTTGTGCCTCCTACAGCTTGCTTCAAGTTGTTTGCACGCTTAATAGTGACCGTCAAACAACCCGGTAAACAATTCAAAAGGCTCTCTATTCTCTCATGAAAACTCGGGGGGCAAGTTTTCATGAGCATTTGCAGAATGGGAATGGCTTCGGCTGCAACCATAGCTTGGGATTTGGACACATCGATTGGCATGGTCGACCACGACTGTTTTAACAAGCACAACGTAGTCAGTACAGAATCCTGAGCAGACTCACTGCCGGACTTTAGTGCTGCTACCAAATGAGGAATGCACAGCGTAGCTGCTTCAGAAACATGGAGCTTATGAAAATTGGCAAATATAACATGTATCGTCCTCAAGACCTCTTCATTGACAGTGGCAGTGGACCACAATTCTTTCTCTAGAGCAGCTGCATATAGACACGTGTTGAAATTGTTACAAGAAATTCTTCAAGACCCTTTATTTGGAAATAAATGGGTAAGAGCTCAAAATCACAGTTGAAGATACAATTAAATAAATAGATTCAACCTTTCAGCGACAGATTAAGCATTTAGATAAGGAGGCCATTATTCGCTAATCACAAATTAGAAAGAACCTGGCATTGAACTCCACTTTCTGGACAAGATAAAGATAATGGGAGACATGTTCATGAAGAAGGCGAACATTACAAGATGGACTTGATAGTTCCTTTCACAGTTATTATGAATACATTACATCCATGTCCCCAAGAGTTTTATGCTCATTTTGTAATGACATTTAATCATTTTCTGGTTAGTTAGCATGTAGGACATTTATACGTGTCTGAGCATAATCAATCTAGTTACTGTGATTGTCAAAATAGAAGCAAACTGAAGTGCAAAGCAACAACTAGGAAGAAGATCATCAAGAATGAATATTTTAACGGTAAGTTACCAGTCAAAGATCTGACAAGCTCATTTGATACATATTCCTGAAGCGTGTGATTCGAAAATAAAAACTTGATGAGTAGAGCTGCCTGTGCTGCAACCTCTGGATTAGGAGTCAGTAGCAGTTCTTGAATTACTAATACGCCACCTGCTTCTGCAACAGCTCTCCTATTGGTTCTGCTTCGAATGACAAAGTTTTGTAATGCACAAATTGCCACCATTTTCATTTCGTCTGTCGGCTGATCTTCTAGAACGCTTACCAATGCTCGGCAAGCAGAAACAGAATCACTAGCTCGGGCTAGCCCTTCATGCTGAGAGAGGTCGCCAAGAGCAAGAGCTGCAAGAAGCCTACCTGTTTGTGATCTTGTTTGCGGGTCAAGCAAATACTGTGCTAGAGGGGCAATTGCATATTTTGAAGCCTTCGTTCCCCGTACCTGCGTATTATTGAAGAAAGCTTCGAGTAGTTTACCGGATGCTTCTTCACATTGATGAGATCTCAAAAGATCTAACAGAGCATCTATGGCACCAGCTTCAGCCATCAGTTCAGCACTTGAAGCATCGGTTTTTTCTTGAACAATGAGTGCATTGACCGCAACTGTAATGGTGCTCTCAAGAGTCGAGTGCAACATTTTTACAAGCACAACAATGGGAACTTTAAAGTAGTAGTCGGTATTAGAATGAAGAAGATTGGAGAGAACTACTGCAGCAGATTCCCATAATGCATCAGGAGGTTGAGGATCATCTTGAATAATAACCTTGGCAAGCTCAAAAATACCACCTGCATCAGCAACTGCCTTTGGCCAACTTAAGGAGATATTTTCCAATGCCTTAATTGCCGTTTGTTGTAAATTCAATATGCCAATTCCTGCAAGCTTAACTAGAGGAACCACTGCATTTTTTGTTGTGATATCTTGCTTAAAATGCTCTTGTGCTAGAAGGTGAGACAACAACTCTGTACCGAGCTGCTGGATAGCTTGAGATGGAGATTCAAGAAATGAAAGTAAAGGCTCGATGACTTGGCTAGGGGTAAGTTTCAAAGTTGCAAGGCTTTGAGGTTTCTCTAAAACATTAACAAGGGATTGTAAGGCACTATGCTGGCCCCAGAGACCGAAATCTCTCCGAAGCAATACCATAAACAGAGGTTCTAAGAGTTTTGCAGCAGCTGAGCTTTTTGCGATTGCACTGCTGTTTGTCAAGATTCGGAAAAGTTCAGCAATAGTGGAACACAGTGAATTGGAAGCTGTGGGGAGTAGCTGGAGACAATTTTCAATTATTCCGGCATTGACCATATCCAACTTTAGTCGGGTTCGGTCTTTTCCCAGTTTAATGAGGGCACATATGCTAGCTTCGATGAGCCGATCATTTGATCCAGAAACTAGACCAACAAGAAGACCAATGACATCATGAGCTGATAAAATCTCTGCTTGTTGTTCGTCATCCAATAATCTCTCAAAAGCACACACCCCAGATTCCACTGAGATCTGTTTATCCGACTGCATGAGTGATATAAGAGGTTCTATACAGTCAGATGCAATTGGCATTTCTCTGAATTTTGAATTACCAAAGAGTACATAACATAATTCTGCAGCATCACCCTTCAATTCCAAAGTAGCAGAAGAGGACAGGATTTTACGCAAACTCTCAAGAGGATTGCCTTCCACTTCACCCAGCATAGCTGCTTTTGCATTATTTTCTGAAGTCAACTTAATCAAGGCACTTAGAGCAGCCTGTAGTTCACTCTCCGAAGCAGTATTGAGCATGTCGGCCAAAGGCTGAATTGCCTGCATGGATACTTCAGAATCTCTGATGGTCTCGGCATCAAACAGTTCACTTAAGGCTCTAGCAGCACTCAATCTTGCACTTCTTGATCCCAAATGAAGGACTGCAATGAGTTGATTCACGCAACTAAATGCTGCTTCATATCGTACAAGATCCGGGTTGCTAAACAATATTCTCAATAATTCAGATATAGTTGCCTCAACTAAGTCTTGAGGGCTCAAAGATAAGTACTTGGTAAGAGCATCCAGTGCTCCAGCTTCGGCCATGAGTAATTTATTGGTATCATTTACATCAGCAATTTGAGCCAAGAGATGAACAGAAAATGGCGGAGCACCTGGTCTATCGGGCATTGGTCTTAGCAGATCCACAAGCAAAGGAATTGTCTTGCGAGCAACAGAACCAACTCGCACATCTTCAATTTGGAAAAGGCTTTCCAGAACTACTTGGTCAGGATTCCTCGACAAAGAAAATTCTTCAGACAAGGCAATAAGATTGGGAATATCTGATTCTACATGACCAATTAGGCTTACTAACCCAGCTACTGCACCAGAGTTTGCAATAGCAAGATTTGTTCCCCTATTTCCATGGCAAACAAGACTGGCCATTGCCTGAGCAGCAAAGAATCTGTCAATAATTTCATCCGACTTCAGTAGAAGTGAAAGTGATGGTATAAAGTGCATGGCTGTAGGAGAAGAGACAACATTGGCATCCTGGAAAAGTATAGCCACAAGAAGGCAACCAAGCCATATGCCCTCTGTATCCTGAAACTCTTCCTGTAAAAATGTGCTTTGTTTCAGCAATGAAATTCAAAATAATTTTGATATAATTGAAAGGACAACAAAGCAAGTTATTTCTAGTGTCGAATGATCTTTCTGCACATAGACCTGCATCTTTAAGAGTTCAGATCATGAAACTTACAGAAGTTCATTAACTTAATAATAAGAAGAAAACAATAACAAAATTTAAATGATCGTTAGCTAGACACATATACAGCTTGAAACAATAATAGAGAAGGAAACCGGCTGTATATCCTACCTCAGTATTGGAAGTATGTCTTGCAAGCTTGTCAGAAAGCACTTCGAGTCCCCCAGCTTCCATTACATTGATTTTGTTCTTTGGGCGAAAGGAAGAAATTATTGATAGCAGCCACAAGGCGACAGTACCTCCCAATACAGTTGCTGGATCAGGGATGTCAAAACCATCACCATCCCGAAAAGCTGAACTATCTCTAAAACCTCTGGGGGTTCTGACTTCAATTTCAAGAGAAGAATTAGTAGAATTTTGCTTAATCATATCAACTAATGCATAAATAAGAGGTTTCAAGTATCCAGATGCCTCAAGTGCATCCATTGACCAGATTCTATGTTCCTTGGCAACACAAATTAAAATTGCTATACCTCCAACTCTTACTTCTAGACTGCTAGAATTCATCATTCTATCAGCTAACACACCAACTGATCGTGAATTTGAAACCAAGAGGTCACTTAGGATGACTGGTTGATCCCCACAAAACCTAGACAAAATTTCTATTGCTTTATCTTGAACTGAGGGAGGTCCCTCACACAGGCAGTGCACCAGAGGCTCTAAGCTTGATGGGTGGGCAGACCATGGTGGATACATAGAGTTCACGCCATGCTTCATTCGAGACAGTAGAGAAACAACTTCTAAAGCATCGGCAGCATCATAGCCATCCATATCCATTGCATTTAAGGAATCAACAACTGCCTGAACAGCGAATCGAAACTGAGCACTTCCTGTCAGTACATCTCCTACGGGAAAATGCTTCAATAATTGATGAAGGGCACGTGATGCACTCTTCTTACCCTCTAATGATCCTTCTCCTAGAACTCTTGTTATGGCTGAAACAATATCTTCTGCCAATGATTCTGCAGCTATTTGAGGATCTGACAACAAATTAGCCAAGGCATCCATCGCAGTCTCAGCAGACTCTATGGATGATGTTTTGGCCAACTTGATTAAAGGCCTGACATCACCTTCTGCAATACAAGACATCTTATTTGTTGTCTTAGTCTGGGTAGGACGGGATAAAGCACCCAATGCTCGAGCTGACTGCGTCGCAATACCTTGAGTTTTGCTAGTTAAGAGTTTCATACATGAATTCACAACTTCATCTGTCGCAAGGCTATCACAGATATCATGGCGTGTACTGAATAGATCAGCCAAGACAGATGCTGCATGCTCTTGGGCATTTTCATTTGATGAATTGAGAACCTGGACAAGTGACCACAGCCCTTTATTAGCGGCAGTGCCCTTATTCACAAGGTCAACATGAGATGCCATGGAAAGCACATGACCCAAAACTTTGACGACAGCAGCCTTAGACCTTGGTGAGTCTCCCAAGAGCAGAGCTAGTAATTGATTTATGGTAGCTGAATCAGCAGTCTTAATTAGCTTTGTCAGAGCCCTAGCAGAGGCTTCTTGCCCCTTTGGTCCACCATTCTTTAGAAGCCACAAGAGTGCTGGGATGGCTCCAGCACTTTCAACACAGGCACGGATATCGTCACTATGACAGCACAAGTTCCACAATATATGTGCTGCATCTTCCCTCGCCTTTTGGGATCCAACTTCTAATAAATGGACAAGGGGAGGAATTCCACCGGCTGCAGTGATTGCCCACTTGCTGTCATCAACTTGTTCAGTCAGAATTGCAAGCATTTCAACTGCATACTCTTGATGCTGTTCACTGGACAAACCCAGAGACGAGATAAGTAACTGAATTCCTTCTCTCTTTCCTATGGCTTCCCAAACACTTTCTCCTTCAGTGCACAAGCATATCAGAGAAAGTATCAAATACTCCTGTGCATCACCATTAGCCATTGTTATGAGCCCAACAAGCACTCTTTTCGCCTCTGGTTGATTGATTGTATCTGATAAATGAGCATTGCCATATAGGCTGGCCATAGCTTCAAGGAGGCGTTCATGAACCAGTTTATCATCTCTAGGTTTTAGAAGCCTCACTAAAATACTTTCAATTTTTGTTGCATCAAATGATTCTTCATCAACATTCTGATTGAAGACCATAAGAGAATATGCAAGTGCTCCAATTGTATCAGTAACCGGAGCAGCTAATCTTGGGGACTGGGAAAGCTCTCCAAGATAGAGTATTAACGCAGACATCCCACCACAAATATTTGCCAATGTTTTTGTTGCATGCTGCTGAAGTGCCCGCCCTCCCTCTCCTTGCATACCTTCTTTGGAAGGAGCAACTACAGCTCTAATAAGTACTGGCATGCCTTGGGCATCAACAATTGCTTTCTTAGCTTTGGTTGATTTTGAAGAAATAGCCTCCAAAGCTTCGACAGAACTGGCTCGCACAGAAACATTCTTCTGCTCACCCAAGAGCCCGAGCAAAGCTTTGATTGCACCCGAATCAATTATTTTTGGGATGCTATCAGGGAAAGCCAACATCAGGTGGGCCAAGAGAGAAGCAGCATTGGATTGAGCAGCAGCATTGTCAGAAAAGAGTAGTCCCACTATGATATCCACCCCACCACTATCAAGAGTCGCTCTCCAGTGCCCCTCTTTATCGCCACAAAGATTTCTCAATGCCCCTGTCACAAATCCTTCAACCACTTTGTCTTGCTTGTTTTTCGGATTTAACTGCTCCCACAAGGTGGGCACTACACCTTCTGTAATAAATATTTTCATGCCCACATGATCATCTGAAAGTCCACCAGAGGACACTTCATATAAAGCCTCTGCAGCTGCCTTCCTAGCATCAGTTGAATCTGACTTCAAAAGCGAGAGTAAAGGTGGGATGCATCCACCTAGAAGTACCTTCACCCGCAAATCGTCATCCTTACATAGAACACCTAGCGTTGCAGCAACATTTATTTTTGCCAGCAGACTACCATTCCTAAGAATGGATATAAACAATGACATTGCTTGGCTATGTGAACCAATAAGAGCCCGTGCTTCGTTTCGTGCTTTAGCAATACCCAGCAAATGTGCCGTGATAAGTTCTTTTTCAGCTGGAGAAGACACAGTGTGTAGCTGCTCAATGAATTTAGCAACCCTTGATGTCGTCCTCTCCGGATCATCCATTTCTGTACTTCCATTTGATTCCCTGGTGGTAAAACTATTAATCATTTAGTCGGATGAGAAATATTTTACTCTAAACACTCTACACAAGAGTTGTACTGCATCAAGTGTTTCTACCAATATTATGTAACAGAACATCAAATTGTTCTTTAGATTTAAAAGTGATTTAATTCATTAAGTTTCACACAAGCACTAATACCATGTCAATTAGTTCAATAAGAGTTTTTGGTAGATAATGTATTTTCCTTCAAACACAAATAAACAAAGCAAAACAAGAACACAAACTGATTTATGTGGTTAAGAAGCCAATCAATTATGATGAGAGAACCACATAGGATCACAAGTTAAAGCTAATGCACAATATGGATCAACAGATGTTAACGTGTACACTTACTTATTTTTCTGAGATGTAGAAGCTTTTCGGCCCCTTCTTTCAGGGGAGGATGACTTCGACATTTGCAAAATGGCTCTACTTTTTGAACTCTATCTCAGCCTCCTGCAGATTACAATTAGTTAATTCTCCATTCTCTCTACTAGCACCCTAATACCTTAAAATGAAATTCAAAACCCCTAATAGACACACTTGCTTCCCCTTCTAACTCATATTTCAGAAAGCACGAACTTTACAAGTAATCTAAAAACCCTTAAAACACCGATTCCGTATTGTGCATCGAAATAGCAAAAAACAATTGTAAAAATTAAGGGATCCATTTTATAATACTAGAAAGAAAAAAAAAATCATAATAACGCTGCTGGATCTACCTCAATAGAGTTCTTCAAAATTGAATTTCTCCGACCCCAAATGCTCCACGGCCTCAATTTCACATACAAATGTGCATATATGCATATATACAGAAGCACTGCACAACGATTCAAGCCAATGGCACAATCAAACTGTAGCTAACCCTGCATAACCACAAAACTTCAAAATTGATCTCATCTCAGATCACAATTTCCCCAAATCTACATGCATACATAGCTGTAGATGCATATACGGATACTGTACAAATGTACCTGCATGTCGATGCCGTATACATCAACCGAGTTAAATTAATACAAAATTACGAAAAGTACACGATAGTTGATTATAAAAACATCTAAATAATGATATGCAGATCGGATCAGAGATTAATTTTTTTTTATATCCAATCAAATCCAACCTGAAATTGAAAACTAATTATTCTCGACTAATTATTAGTCAAATCCGAATAAAAAAGGAGAAGATTGAACTTGAAAAATTAACCGTTTCAAAAGAATATCGTCAATGGAGGTACTTACAAATGGAGTATAAAGAGAGTATTTTTTGAAGTAGATAGAAAAATGTCTCTTTTATTTTTTTTGGAGAGGTTAAGGTTACTACTTCTATTTAATTCCCTTTTTTTTTTTTTTTGTATGGATATTCATTACCCTTTAATTATTGATACTTTTGATAGTACTTAAAAGTGACCATTTGATTACCTTTTTCTACTCAAAAAAGTAAAAAATTTGAATGCTTTTAAATTGAGCCAAAAATTTCATTTTACTAAATTAAAATCAAAATTTAACATGAACGAGATGATTTTGACGAATTGAACGATTTCTAATTTTTCAGTTTTGACTTACAAATAAATTTTCGATTGAACTAATTCGTCTGGTTTGATTCTAAAATTATGTCAAATTATATTATTATCGGAAAACAAATTCTGATACTTTAGAAAACAAAATTAGAAGTTTCTAACAAAATTAGAAGTGACGGTAGTGAAAAATGTCAAGTAAATCGACTAATTTTAATTGCGAACGAGATGATTTTGACGAATTCATTGATTTCTAAATTTTCAATTTTGACTTACAAATAAATTTTCGATTGAACCAGTTCGTATGGTTTGATTCTAAAATTATGTCAATTATATTATCATATTATCACAGAAAAATAAATTTTGATACTTTGAAAAACAAAATTGGAAGTGACAGCAGTGGAAAATGTCAATTGGCCATTAAGTATGATAAAGAAAACAATTATTGGGATTGACGTATTGTTTTTTTTCTTTCTTCAGAAATTACTATCTTAATATTCTGTTTTGCTAGTGCCAGAGCTCACTCCAATCTCATAATTCCTCACTTTTGTCTTGTTTCCAAGAAACAGACAAAAAAGTTGGGTGGAAATATAAAAAACAGTTGAGTTGAATAATTATGTATGGTCTTCGATTAGATCTATAATGTTAGGTAGTCGGCAGTGAGTGAATCTTCTACTACTGCTCTCTGTTACACTCAGGCCCAGTTGGCATTATGTTGTTTTTTCTATTAAAATTGAATCTTTCTTGAAATTAATAATTTATTCGAATCGAACAAGACATGTTGGATTCCACGGGTTGATTTTTTACTTAATTCACCTTCAATCGATGTCGTGCTAGTCTCGACTTCTTGAATCTTAAACATTAAATAAATTTTAGGTTCATTGCAATTGATGATATGTACCGACCTAGGATTGTGAAATTTGCAATCGAAGTATAGTAAAATTTAATTTTTGTGGAGGAATCTTGGATACACAAAAACAAACTCTCTTTTGAGTTTTGAAGCTCGAGGTGGATAATCTCTATACGGCTCAAACACGTGCAAGGCCCATTTACAAACTCAATCCATTAGTAAAGCCCATCAAAAAGTTGGGTGTAATTGCCCAACAAAAAATCAGTCCATTAAATCCATCCAATGGTTTTCAGCCTGGCAATGAAGCCAACGATCCATATGCCATGGACTAGTGTGATGGGAATCCAATTAATCTCGAAGAAGAGGGTAAGGGAGTGATTTTTTGACAGACGATTCTCAAGCATCAAGTCATGGAAAAATCGATTGTCATTTATCCCTATTTCTCGAATAATTACGACTGATGATTATCAAGCACTACAATTGTCGTTTATACATGTCTCTCAAAAAACTTTCGACACAAGATTCTCAATAATCAAATCGTAAAACAATTCATTATCGTTTATTATTATTTCTTAAAGTTCAATTATTTGACGTGACAATCATGTCTAAATTATCTCTATTTAGCATCAAGAGATGATTTCATAATAGAATAGTGTGTTCACTAAACTCGACCCTTCTCGTGCTCATCGCTCTCCTCGAACACTTTTTCCTTTAATCGTGCTAATCTCGAGGTTGGTTTGAATAAAAAATTCATAGAACTAACATAAATCAAAGAACAAAAAATCCGCTCATATCAATAAAACAAACCAATTAATTAATAAAACATAGAAAACTATCAATGCACATACATCGCATTGAATATATGTACACATTCTTTATCTATGGACACTTGCCCAATAATAGCACATAGAAAATACGCTACTACCAATTTTCTACACAACTCGCACGTGCACACTCATAGACTCAAAAAGAGTCTCATGTAACACGTGCGACACAACCCGACCCGAGTCCCACTTCAAAACGGTTTGCTCAAACACGCGAACATTTCCGAAATAGGCTCCATCTGATAATTGCTCTGGAACTGTGAACCAATCAGCTCACCTCCGGCAGTGTCCAACGAATTAGGACCAGTTGTGTTCAGGTAATCAAACGGGAAATCAAGGGCGCCTTTGTCCCAGTCCATCAGCTTCGGAGCGCTCTCCACCTCCGGCGCGAACTCCGGCGAAACTATGTGCTCCGAGCAGCTTGAATCCGTGTGAAGCCTCGGGATGGAATCGGATGGATTGAGGTACACCAAGTCATCGTACACCGCCGACGATTCCGGAACCGACGTCATGATGACGGGCTTCGTCTCATCCTCTGACGTCACTGCGCTCATCATACTCTGACCGCTGACATCACGCTTCTCAATGGTACCCTTCTTGTTGTATATTCGGCATAATACCCAATCATCCAGCTGAAAAACAAAATAAAAAAAAATCCAATCCGTCCGATCAGTCACGTTAAATCAAGACCGTTGAAAGTAAGTACACGTCCCTATCTTTCAATCTCAAATTACGAAGATAAGAACGAATCCTTTCTTTAATACAGAAATTCATTAGCAAGTTATAATCGAGTGCACCCACCCTGAGACTATTGTCCCTTCTGCGAGCCGAGCGATCCACGTCGGCTAGGCGATACTCGTGCATTATCCAATTGGTCTTTTCACCTCGAGGCGCCTTACCAGCGTAAAACACCAAGGCCTTTTTAATTCCAATCGGTTTTGGGCGACCAATCGGTTTATCAGCCCCGGTCGCCTTCCAGTACCCACTCCCAGCCGCCCGATTAGGCCTGGACCCGTTTGGGTACTTCCTATCCCGAGGCGAAAAGAAGTACCACTCTTTCTCCCCATACAGAGCTAATCCTGTAAATTTCACCCAATTAATTTCATTTTGAGGGAAAAAAATATTAAACAAACGACTTTTAAATATGGTCAAAATAATTTACCAGGAAGGTTCCATGGGTCATGCTTGTAGAGGTCAATTTCTGCTATAATAGGGACAGAAATTGACTGTGAAGTACATTTTCGGCATAAGTAGTGCATCACGAGCTCTTCATCGGTCGGGTGGAACCGAAATCCTGGAGGCAATAGCAATTCCATTTCAACTTTTCTTCGAACAGTAGTAAAAATGACGGAAATAAGATTTAAGAAATGGAAGAGGAGGAAGAGGGGCTTTGGTGAAACTTAACACGCAAGGGAGAGAGGAGAATATATAGAGAGGTGGAGGGGAGACGTGTTGCGAGGAGATAACAGGTTCTAGAACACACGTGTGAGATAGGGTTTGAGGAGGGACACGTGTTGAGATCTGGGGGAATTTTTTGATTTTGTCATTGCTTACGTCATGATTATTGGACTGACTCGGACGTGGAATTTCCTGGTACACTAATGACTCTGTAATGACACGAAGGACCGTGGAAAGTGTCGTAGACGGTGGAATTTGGATGTTATGATTTAACTCGAACCGGACGGTGAACCCATAAAATTGTTCGATCACTTCGATGTGATATTCAGGGTGTGTTTGAACCACACTATTTTAGAAGAATGTATTTTGAAATACTAAATTGATAGAAAATGTGTGATTGAAAAAAAAGAAAAAGTTATTGATGTGATGAAAAATATTATTTTATTGAAAAATGTGTGGTTGAAAATGAGTAAAAAAATGAGAATAAAAATTTTAATGTGCTCAAAAAATATTATTTTATCGAAAAATGTGTGGTTGAAAATGAGTAAAAAAATGAGAATAAAAAGTTTAATGTGCTCAAACAGAGACCTAGATGAATAACATTGTTCAAAAGCTTTCAACAGAGCATTTCGTCAAATATTTTTTACCAATTTTTTTACTTCTTCTATTTTCTTTTTAAATAACAAAAATTTGTTCGTCGATTTTACATGGTTGGAGTGTCGTTTTTCAAAAGGGCGATATTCGTTTTAATCCGAAAGACAATTACTTGTAACTTTAAATACTAAAAGGAACTAACTTGTTGTCTTAAGGACATAGAAATGTTAAGCTTGGATTAAAAATTGTGCTATATATACATTAGCTGTCTGTTCTCAGGTTGGACAGTAAGGGTCGGAGAAGGGCAATCACTCATTCTTAAAACCAACGTTCTTAAGGAAAAGTCGGCTATCGGAATCGAACCGATGACCATCGCATTACAAATGCGCTGCCCTAACCTTTGAGCTAAGCAGGCCCACATAATCGAAACTTTCTATCCATAGGAATTCAATACACTACATTATAGTGTCTCTTTCCAAAATTTCGACTTAATAAATTTATTTGTTAAAACAGGTCCTAAGAGAAGTCTTTGGGACAAGATTATACCGTAATGAAAGGAACATAGGAGTTTGTCGCTAAGTGTGTGTATATATATATATATATATATATATATATATATTATTCACTTACTTGACATGTTACACTTTAGTGACTTGAACAAAATGTTATATGGATTGACAATTTGGGTGGTTCCACTCGATTTCGCCGCCTTCTTAACCATTACATGGGGATGTGGACCCAAGTTGGACCATAATTTGAACCGGCTTTTGAATTTTGCCATCTAATAATTTTTAATATTTGACTTATAGAGACCACTATTTAGTGGATTTATGTCCAACGTTCAATGTCTATCCAAATATCCAATTGCTCACTATTTTTCACATTTTTTATAATTCCACACGCCAATAGTGTGGAATGAAGTATAATTCACGACTACACGTGATAAATTCACTCATGTTAAATAATTAATCTTTTAACTAGTAAACTTACTTACAACTTAGCTTTTATTTGGGTTTAATTAAAATCAAATTTTGGAGAAAAATATATTTTGGAATAGACGAATAGTGATTTTTTGAAAAATGTGCGTTTAAAAAGAAGAAATCTTTTTGAATTTATTTTATTGTAGAATATATGGTTAAAAAGAAAAGAGAAAAATACATTATAATAAAATGAAGGACAATTCCATTTGTACATAAATGGATGACAATGGATGTTGACAACATCTCACATGTGTGCGGGCCCCGTGTGATTAAAAAATTCCAAAAAAAAGTGAGCCCCCTATTGTGAGTGTTGGTCATCCTCCATTGTACATGTAGCATGATTGTGAAATGAATCCCAAACATGAGCATAGTTTAGAGTAATATTATTTAACACCACTTGTGTTTAATACAGATTTAAGTGGTATCATTTGCCATTAAATATAAATATTTGACACATTTATTAGGACATATCACATGTTGACGTTTAGATCGGTACTAGAGTGAATTCAAAGTAATCCCAATTATCAACGAAAATTTTATTTTTTCCACGATACATGTTTCCAATGGAATTATGTCAAGCTCCATTCGTTCTTCTTTTTGATGGGATTGAATCAAATACTAAATTAGTGCCACTTAACACCTTTTGTATAGCACATCTCTTTCTTGGAGAGTAACCTATTCAATTCTTTTCCTTCTTGCACGCCACTTGAACTCGATTCATCTCATGACATTTCAATTATTGGTACTTATAACCTCATATATAAGAATAATGGAAACCACACATTTTTCTATGTAACATTTGATCTTGATAATTCAACCCAAAGAAATTGTTATCTTTACTCTATGTTTTTGTGTTTGAGAATAGACCAATCATATGTCTACTTTGGGAATAACGTGAGCCTACAAGTAAACCTGATTAATATTGAATATTTTCCTAATTAATTAATCTAAGAAGTACGATAATTCAACCAATTACTAATAGGTGAAAGCGATTAGGTGGGTTGGTGACTTAATATTGATTAAGTTTCCATAATGATAGAGTTTATCTACATGAAATGATTAATTAATGTTGAACTTTCATTTTCATGCTTTAAATCGATTTTGATTTTACTCGAAAAAAAAAAAAAAAAAAATTCTTTAACAAACTGAAATAATATCAAAAACTAAAATTAAAACATTTCTAACTTAAAAGTAATAATTACTGTAAATAAATAAATCCGAATAATCTTTTTCTATATATATGATTTAATTAAGATCCATCACCATTCCCATCTCTGTATCTTTGCCCATTTAGTGACGCTCTCTCTGTTAAATCGAACTTTTTATATGGTAAGTTAGGTGCCTTAATAATTAATTATCATATTGATAGTTGTTAAGGACCCCACTCAAGCTGGCTTTTATATCTTCATGATTTTTCCTAGCATAATCAAATTAGTGGCGTGGGACCCATCATGACTTTATAAACCAAGAAAAATGGTAAGAATTTCTTTATTTAGAGAAACATGCTAAAAAAAAAAAAAAAACAACAACAACGTATTAAGATGAAAGAGATAGACGCGCAATCGTAGTTGGGTTGTTATTATCAAGTCAACAGTGGACAAACTTTTCATCCATAATTTAAATTTTACTTTTTTCTTTATATTTCAATCTACGTATGAATTTATCAAATCATATTTTGACACTTGTAAGAATCAAGCACACCAACAGAAGTGATTCATATAGTCATCTCTAAATTTATTAAGAATAAAGACTCGATAAGAATCAATCAAGATTTCTCCATTGATCTTTAAACTCTACCTTCTTCTACGATGATCTTTACCCTTATGTCTTGATCCTTGATGTGCGAATTTAGAACTTCTAGTAACGTGAATATGATGAACCGGGCTAATGTGATCGCTACCATGAGTATTTCTCGCCTGCCGATGAATAGGATTCCTAGAAATCCCCAAATTTGCTCGATGACTATTAGGCCTCAACGCCCTTCTCAAATGCTCTTGTTTATAGTTCCTCCTTCGATGAGACAAAGATCTTCTATCCTTTGAGTTTTTAGGTTGTTGGAATGAAAAACTTTCTTCGTCGTTTTCTTCACTGGTACTACTTGATAACTCCTTTTCGATGTCTCTTCTCCGCCTTCTACGTGTTCTCTTGACCGATTTAAGCTTGAAACATAAATACGTGCAACAAAAGTCGAGCGCGGAGAAACAAGTTGCGAAACATGCCCATGTAGTTCTGCAGAGTGTATGGCAAATGCATTGGCAAATTCCCAACTTATATGACAGATAGAAGAATAAGAGAACTGCAATATTATCATAAGTGGAAGCAAATCAGTAAATTCTACACAAGGTAAAAAAAAATTCTCATGTTTAGTTGGGTTATGCATGAGGCACAAAATACATGATTCTTACATTTAAAGTTATTGAAATGTCCACGAGAATTTATTCATTAATCAAGAATGAAAGTTGAGAAAAAACGACCATATGACTCCGGTTACACCTTTATGAGAAATCAAAGTTTTTGGGGTTTCGGGAGAGTGCATGAAATGATGGAAGTGCACCCCTAAGTCGTTTTGCTTAATTTGACTCAGAGCATGAAATTATTGGTGTATCGTTAGTATGGAAAAGTTACGTTCTACTGAACAATGTAAGCATAAGACTCTTGACTCACCAAAGTAGAACAATGTTGCCACCATGGCCAACTTCAACAACTGCGCGACGCAGAAGTTTTCGATATAACAAATGAAATCCCATGTTGAATGACATACTGTGCTGGACGACAATCAAATATCAGTACAAGACTTAACTGTACAACACAAAAAAGTTTAATTTGTTTTCCATTTATAGTACTACAATCACTCTTCGATCCATGTAATCGAACATGTCAATTACGTGAGTAGATGCAGAAAAAAGGTTTCTATAAAGCAAAAATCTTGCACAAGAATTTGCAGTGTCTATATATGTGATAAAAAATGAATGTCTGTTAAAAAAATGTATAATTAGCAAGAGTATTTACTTACTCGCAAGATTTTCCGGCTAAGAAATCAAGAGGATGACCCAAAAGTTTGCCAATTACTTGAGAAAATCCTGAGAAAAATGAACCAACTACGTTCCCCATGGATGAAAAACGCAGTAACTGCAGATTGTCTACTGGAGAAAGTTATCCTCTTTGATACATCCTGCAAGTAATCTAAACCGTTAATCAACATGATTTTCAGTTTCTTGATCAAACCCATAACCGCTTCTGGCCTTTGGTATAGTTGGATTTGCACTTTATAGAGGTTACACCAAATAATATTGGCTTTTGTGGTAGCCTTTAAATATATTATTAAAGATCTTAAAAATAAGTCAATTATGTTTCAAATAAAGTTCTATTTCTATTCAGATTTTTCTTTATTTTTTAATTATTTGGGTTGGAGTTCATATAAGGTTGTGCATTAAAAGCTACATATTGTGTCACTTTTTAATTAAAAGGTTACTAATATAATTTGACTTTTTCTAATGAATTTTTTTGGCTAAACCTATGGTGTGATTATAGTAACTTCTTAAATTAAGGGTGTGTTTGAGTCACATTAGTTTGGAAGAATGTATTTTAAAATAGTAGATTGATGGAGAATGTGTGGTAGAAAAAGAAGGAAA